>JAXRKP010002830.1:0-34106 GCA_037039925.1 Doris montereyensis
ACTGACAGACATACATGTAGACAGCCAGGCCGACAGATGCAGAGACCGAAAACAGAGAAATAAACAGAGAGATAGAGGAACATATAAATATAAAAGTCAAATCCACGGATACAAATAAATCTTAAAAAACGAAAGAAGAGACATTGATAAAACATCAGTCTAATTTTTTCCGGCGAAAAGACAAGGATTTATTCTATGCCACGTCACAGACAGGGCCATAAATAGAACAAAGGGGAAAACACACTTGGAAAGTTATCTTTGGGACATTCCACATCGTGGGGAAATGTGAGAAATTACAGTTCACGGTATAACTGACATCGTCTCCCCGTATAACTGACATCGATCCATTGCTTATTTCATAACATTGCATTCGCATTATCAGCGAGACAGGACATCAAATAGAATAAATTCCCATCGGGTATCCATTGACGAAATATTATTAATCTACCTTCCCCCATGCCCTTACTCCAGCCCCGTCTTTCCCACCCCTTCCAGACCACAAACTTTCGCCCCCAGGTTAGTCACGTGACTTTATTGGCCGCTGATCTATGACCTCCGAAATCACAGCCACCTTTTTCACACCTAATCCGTGACATTTCGTCTGACTGAGACACAAACTGTCATTCACACAAACCGTCATTCACACAAACCGTCATTCACAGATGTGTTTATAAATCACAGCCCGTACACAAAGAATAGCTCCGTTTTATTCATCATTTTTATCATTCAATTGTGTCAGCTTTTCTTCGACACGATGTCCTGGGTGTAGATATCAATTGTTCGGTAATTTCATGTAAAATTTAAAAAAGAAATCCAATAAATCAAATCCTCTACCAAGGAAACAAAGCAAAAAATAACTCAAATAACCAACAAATCAAGATCTGAAAAGCACTTACATAATGATAACAAAAAATATGTTTTCTTGTCCTGATTTCTCCTTCTCTCTTATCCTCACTGAAATCCCCCAACCCACCCCACCCCCCGAACCAAAACAGCTCCTCTCCCCCCCCTCTCCAAGAAAAAAACCCAAAACAAAGTTAAAACCAAAAACGAAAAACTCTGTATACTTTAGCAGTTATGTACATACATAACCCCCCCCTCATCCCACACACACACACACGCGTGTATTATGTTACATTTGTACATATTGTATACATGTGTGTATGTGTGTGTGTGTGTGTGTGAAATACGTGTGCCCTCCTCTTACCTCTTACCTCTCCACCTCTCCACTCATGTACACCACTGTACAGTTGTACAGCGAACTAATCTGCTCTGCCTTCCGATCTTGACCGGTGTGGAGAGGAAAGCAAACGATCAACGGCGTAGCCTATCGCATTTCAATATCGCCGTGGCTATGATCTCCGCCATAAAATATTGACTAAACCGCTGTTAAAGAGCCTGACCGGCCGTTGACTCAGATAACCCACACTTACGACTTCAAAGAGTTATCTCGTGGCCGCCTCGTGGAGCCTCCTTTAGACAATGACAGAGCGGCGAGAACGAGGTACCCGATAAAGCCACCCAGTAGGGTTTGATCGTTTACTTTTCCTGTCATTAGAAAGGCAAGAGGTCGTTGGTGTACACAAGAAGACAGCCAGCTCCAAAAAATACCACGGAAGCACAGAGGAAGGGGGGGGGGTGGGGTGGGGGCGGACACAGCGTGTTTAAATTCTAGTGCAAAATCGAGTAGCTCTTTAATTTCTTCGGCGACAGGCTGACCTTTGACCTTGTGTTCTTGTTCTATCATAATTGAGAATATATATTATTATGGTAACGATGAAAAGTGCTACCGTACGAGTAGTTATCGTCAGGTTTATAGGGAATACAGAAATTACAATTATTGGTTGGAACATAACTTGATTTAAACCCTTGTACCCCGGGTGGGGCATAGGTCGCCAAAGAGGCCTATCCACTCCGCCTCTCCTGCGTGACGATTGCTGTCTGGTTCCAGGAAAGGCCCAGCTGCCGAGCTTCTTGCTGAGTTGACCTCCTCCATGTTGTTTTGATCTCCCTCCGCCTCTCCTTCCTTGCGGATTCCACATTAAGGGGGGGGGCGCCATCTGGACTGGCCAGTTTGGGACCAAAAAGTTGACTTTCTGTTCTTTGAATAACGGAGTAGAATGATCTTTTATCTGCAAGTTAATGGCAAAAAATTTCCATATGACGTATATTTTTTTTTGTTATTTTGTAGGCGAGGATAGGTAGAAAAGTCAACATTTTGACGTAAATGACCCTAACACTGACTGGGAAGATGGTACTGAAAACCCATCTAGTCTGGGCTAATCGCCATTGTGGCGATACCAATTCTTTTGCTTGGCTTTCAGGAATACCGCACATTGATTCGGTCGAGCGCTGAATGACATAAGATGTGAACGCCAGCGTAGCGCGTTGATGTGCATGCAAACACGCTTACAAGTGTAGACATTTATCAATCTGGAACTTAGACCGACACTTTACATCTGCACCACCCTGTCTCCTCTGGATCATGGATAGACAGAAAGCAAAAGTTGTCATGTCAGGGACGATCTTCATTACCCCACTCTTAGTCTCTGTCCATTCGACCCAACATTAGGTGTCAAAATATAAACACATTTCTGTTCACAATTATACTGGGTAGAATCCACGGAGCGTTAGTTCGTAAGTCAAGTAAACAGCTCAACGATTACAGATACGCGGGCCTTACTCAACGATTACAGGTATGCGGGCCTTACTCAACGATTACAGGTATGCGTGCCTTACTCAAAGATTACAGGTACGCGGGCCTTACTCAACGATTACAGGTATGCGTGCCTTACTCAACGATTACAGATTTGCGTGCCTTGCTCAACGATTACAGGTATGCGTGCCTTGCTCAACGATTACAGATTTACGTGCCTTGCTCAACGATTACAGGTATGCATGCCGATTGCTCAACGATTACAGGTATGCATGCCTTGCTCAACGATTACAGGTATGCGTGCTTTGCTCAACGATTACATATATGCATGCCTTGCTCAACGATTACAGGTATGCGTGCCTTGCTCAACGATTACAGATTTGCAACGATTACGTATCAACGATTGCCTTGATTCAACGATTACAGGTATGCGTGCCTTACTCAACGATTACAGGTATGCGGGCCTTACTCAACGATTACAGGTATGCGGGCCTTCCTCAACAATTACAGGTATGTGTGCCTTACTCAACGGTTACAGGTATGCGAGCCTTACTCAACGATTACAGGTATGCGGGCCTTACTCAACGATTACAGGTATGCGTGCCTTACTCAACGATTACAGGTATGCGTGCCTTACTCAACGATTACAGGTATGCGTGCCTTACTCAACGATTACAGGTATGCGGGCCTTGTTCCAAAGCTGTGGCGTCGGTAGCCGAATGGTTAGGCTGTCAGACTTGGGATCATAAAGTCTGGCGTTTAAATCTTAGCACAGCTAGATCCGCTGTTGTGTTCCTTAGATTTACCACACTTTTCCCACTCAACCCAAATGCAAATGGGGACACGCATTCGATGGGGAGAAACAGCCTGCGTCACACTCGCGTCCTGTCCAAGAGGTGATTGTATTATCATTTCTGTTTCGCTTCACGCCATATAAAATGGGGTACGCTCCCGACATGAAGGAATGTGTTTAGTTGCTCCAAAGCACACTTCAACTTATCAGGGATTTCACTTGTCAGTTCTTTGTTAATTCGACCAATCGTTTCATTGGGCTAAACATAGATCAGACGTCATGGGGTCAATGCTAGAAAAAAGTGAGAAATTCTATCGCCTTTTGAAATGTAGGCTTATGTTGGTAAATTGGGCAGTGGTGAGATAGCGATGTTAAATATTTGTTGTTGAATGATATATTGGCTCGATGAAGAGGGGCCACCTTTACAGAGCAAGCAATGCCAACAAAATTTCTCTCTGTACAAATTTGACTAACATTGAATCAAGCAGCAGTTAAGACGCGCTTATCTTAGAAACAATGCAATACTTGGGGCATTGCTGAAAGATTTACGGCCTGTAATTGGCAGTTGATGCGTTGCTCCCTTTACTCTCCCCAATCCTTGACTGGCCTTTGATGTCATCAATCACAATGTGACTTGCCTTTAATAGCAGTTCGTTCCTATTTCAGTCATTCAAACTCTACAAAGGAAGCTGCAGTTTTGACTACTTGCAAATAGATAGTTTTCTTTTTACTTGATTGTACCCTACATCCACACCTAAAGGTATCTTGAGTTTTTGGAATGGTTTTTATTACAAATTTGCCAGGACTGCTCTCTCTGCAAACGACCAAGGGATCTTAGACGTGTATATGGTGTTGTGATTTGCTCACGGAATATCCGTTTTAGCACTCGTCTCCGTTGGGACTAGGTGTCGATCCACCTAGGTGACCCGGGCAGTGGGAGGGGTTGCTCGAGAAAACAAGAGGAAAAGTTATAACCTGTCAAGCACGAATCCACAAAACCTTTGGTTGATAGGCAAACGTTTTGCCTCTAGACCACCAAGTCCATCTCTTCAAATAGAATAAAGATTTACTAAAGCCCATCGTAAAAAACAACCCAACCCGACAAATGTTTGTTAACTGGGCACACTTTTATGACATCTCTTGTCTAACAGCATTTGACATTCAAAGAAAGTGATGCATCTAAATACGTGTCTGCTCATGATGACACTTTCTCTTTTCATGCATTTCTACAAGCCATTTCTGTCAGTGTAGTGAGGTTGTAATAACCATGACTAGATCAAAACCCTGGCAGCATTAGGTGTTCGACTGGATCAAAACCCTGGCAGCATTAGGTGTATTTCCTTCTACGTCGACGCTGACTGGATCAAAAGGTGCATTAGGTGTATTTTCCTCCTACGTTGACTGGATCTCATTAGGTGTATTTTCCTCCTACGTCGACGCTGACTGGATCAAAACCCTCATTAGGTTATTTCCTTCTACGTCGACGCTGACTGGATCAAAACCCTGGCAGCATTAAGTGTATTTTCCTCCACGTTGTGATGGAAAAACCCTGGCTGCATTAGGTGTATTTTCCTCCTACGTTGGCGCCGACTGGACAAAACCCTGGCAGCATTAAGTGTATTTCCTTCTGTTCGACTGGATCAAAACCCTGGCAGCATTAAAGTGTATTTCCTTCTACGTTGGCGCTTGGATCAAAACCTTGGCAGCATTAGGTGTATTTTTCCTTCTACGTTGATGACTGGATCAAAACTGGCAGCATTAGGTGTAAGTTGAAAAAATATTTCTTCTGCTTTCATCACTTGTTTGAGTACCCAAGAAAATTGATGAATATGCCAAAGAATAAATGGAAGTTGAAATGTTGAAGAAAATAAACATTGAAAGTCGGTGAGCTTGCATATGTATGGACCATAAGTTCATCTTTTGACGTTTTCTCTATTTTGTTGACTAATACAGTTTCTCTTTTTATTCCTCATATTTTGTCTGGTGTTTGCGCTTGAAAGCCCCGACCCTTGACCTCGTGGCCAAAGCCGTGCCGTCCATCAAAGACCTTCCCCGAGGGGTCAACGTCCTCTACGACCGAATGAGTCATGTGCACGCCTACCAGTTCTCTCACGACGCTAAGCCTATCACAGTCAAGGCGGACAGCATCTTCCTCCGCTGTCTCTATTTCCCCTACGAGTTCTCCCTCTTCATCACGCTCAAGCAGTACGCCTTGCCCAGGCGAGAGGAGTGCGTTGTGTCGCTATTTCAGTTAGAAACCTCTGAGAATCTCATCTCCGTCAGTGTGACCAAGGATCGGTTCATCTTCCGGTACCGGGGCAAACGTTACTACTTCCGGATGTCGCACGGCTACCAGAACAGAAGGTGGCACACCTTTGGCATCAGCAAGTCGGCCGATACTTTGTCCATGACCAGAGACTGCAAGAGAAAGAGGAGGAGACCGGTGCATAACATACCGTTTCCAGATCTACTTCCGGTGGTCAACACGTCTTTCAGTATAGGACGATGTCAGGACAAGAATTCTGTTTTTCAGGTAACTTTGAATGTGTCGTTTGCAGTGCATTTCTAAACTCTGTTAAAATCAATGTGTTTTTCATTTGCATTAAGCTAGCATGCAATGCTTTTCAAAACAGTTATATTTTTTTTCATTTTACATTGAGTTTTGTTTTTGTTGTATTAACCGAGGACGTAATGCATAATTTGTTTTCATTTGCTTCACAAAATAGCCATAGCTGTGACCACAAACGAAATCCATCATTTATAATATTATAACAATGAATCTCCAGGCAGTGGACAAGTAGGCACCTGTACGGGGAGTAGAGGATCCCGCCCTCCATGAGTCTCCTGTTGCCTTTCAGGCATGTCTTGGCTGACCAAAGGCTAAAGCAGTTAACCCTGAAAGAAAATAACATGCTGCCTTGCAGGCCGATCTTGACTGACCAAAGGCTAAGGGAGTTAACCCTGGCAGAAAAGAACAACCTGCTGCCTTGCAGGCTGGTCTTGAATGACTAAAGGCTAAGGGAGTTAAACCTGACATAAAATAACAAGGCCTGGTAGGAGGCCTCAGGTGGCAGCCCCACCATCTACCTAGTTTACAGTGGGCTAATCCGCTGCTTATCCAAAAACAAACAGATTCAGAGACAAAATAAATATAATATAACCGGCTTGATCTTTCGAAGACGAACTTGGAAACGAATACGGACTGCAATTTTTGGAACATGGAACGTTAGGGCAATAAATGGAAAAGAGTTAGAATTAGTTGAAGAAATGGAAAAATTCAAAGTAGATATTTTGACCATTACAGAAACAAAGAACAAAAGACAAGGAATAGAAAATATAGGACCGAATCATATTTTAATCTTCTCAGAAGTAAATGTCAAAGATACAGTTAGAGCAGGAGTAGGCCTCCTAGTGCATACAAGGCATGAAAAGCTACTAGAAGGTTGGAAATTTACAAGCTCACGGCTATTTGAGATAAATGTTAAACCAAAGGGAGGAGAAATTAAATTATTAATAGCTTATGGACCAAACAAAGACACAACTAAAGAAAAAAAAGATATCTTCGAAAATGATTTACAAATAGCTGCAGAGAATCTCAAACCCAAACAGGAATGAATGGTTTTAGGAGATTTAAATGCTAGAGTAGGCAACAATGTAGAAACGTCAGGAGGAGTATAGGTAAAGCATGAAAGACAACAAATTCTCCAAATGGAGGGAGACTAATAGATGTTTGCCTACAAGAATAACATGACAATAGCCAACACCTTTTTCCTCATAAAGATATCCACAAATATACAAGAGTAAATGAAGACAGGTGTGAAAAGTCAATGATAGACTACATAATAGTTAGCACCTCCCTTTTTTACAGTACATTGGATGCAAGAGTAAACAAAGGAGCAGAAATATTTAGTGATCATCACTTAGTGATTGCCAAAATGAGATTACAGACTGAAGAAAACAAACAGAAAAGGAAAGAGAAGAAAGCTACAAACTCAAAATAGTGGAATTTAGTAAAACAGGTGCACCAATCTAGGATAAAAAGATTTATCAGTGAAAGGCAGATGGATCTGAATGATAGCACAATAGAAAAAAAGTGGTAAATGTATAAAGAAACACTCCTAAGCTGTACTGATAGGAAAAGAACAGCATGGTGGAATGAGAATATCAAGACTAAGATCAAAGAAAAGAAAGATGCCTGGAAGAAATATTTGCAAACAAAGAGACCAAAGGATAGGATAGATTACGTGAATAAAAGAACTATCGTGAAAGAGGAAATTAGGAAAGCAAAACAGGAACAGTGGGAAGAGTTTGGACAAAGACTTCAAGAAAGCTATCAAGGAAATCAAAAGATGTCCTTGGGGGGCAATGAGGAGCATGAGAAAGACCAAATCATGCCCAATATGAAAAATTAAGAACGCCAAAGGAGAAATAATGAAAGAAGACAGCGAAATCATGGAAACATGGAGAAAGCATTTTCAACAATTACATAATCCCTCCAGAACGTATGAAACGAGGAGTAAAGATCAATTAGTAAGAGTAACAACTAATCCAGAGAAGACAGTTGAAGATGTAGAGATATCAATGGAAAAAATCCAAACAGCTATAAGAAAAGGGAAATCAGGAAAGCCCCAGGAGCAGATCCAGTTTATCCAGAAATGATTAAAAACCAAGGGAGAGAGGCAGACAAACTACTACATGCAATACGTCAACAAGCATGGAAGTCCAAACAGGTGCCGGACGACTGGAAAAAGGGAACGGTAGTACGAATACATAAGAAAGGGTCAACTATGAAATGCTCAAACTATAGAGGGATGTATCACTACTTAGCGTTCCAGGAAAAGTATATACCAGGATACTGGAAATGAGACCAAGGAAAAAGTAGAGGATCCGATTGAAGAGCATCAGAGTGGATTTAGACCAGGAAGAAGTGTACAAAACCACATATTTACAATTAGACAAATAATAGAAAAATTCCTTGAGAGAAACATTGACTTGCACCTGTGTTTTATTGACTTAGAAAAGGCATTTGACACTGTGAGGAGGGACGAACTATTGCATTCCTTAAAAGAACACAATGTAGAGCAAAATTTAAAGACGCCATTAAAAGTTTTTACAATAAACGAACATGTGCAGTGAGAGTAGCTGGAAACATATCTCCAGAATTTGATGTAGATATAGGAGTAAGATAGGGTTGTATGCTAAGTCCTCTTTTGTTTATCACATTTATAGATTCAATCGCAAAGGCATCCTCAAAAATAAAGAAAATGAATGTAGGTATGTGGAAGCTCAAACCAGTAAATGTATCAATGCTTTCATTTGCCGATGATTTAGTTCTGTTTGGAAAATCAGAAAGTGACCTTCAGTCGAATATCAACATTATGAACAATGAACTAAATAAAAGAGGAATGAGAGTAAATGCAAAGAAAACCAAAACAATGCTAGTAACTAGGGATGCTAAAACACAAAATCTTAAATTGGGTAGGGAGAATTTAGAACAAGTTCAAAGCTACAATTACCTAGGAGTAATGATTAACTCAGATGGAAAACTAAGAGAAGAAATCAGCCAGAGAATCAAAAAGGTAAGTGCAATATATAACCATCTAGGAAAGGCATTTGTAGGTAAGCAAGAATTGTCAACAAATACCAAAATGACAGTATACAATACAGTTTATTGTCCTACTCTCTCTGTGGCAGTGAAACCTGGACCTTAGGCAGTAGAGAATACAGTAGAGTACAGGCAGCTGAAATGAAATTATTTAAGAAGACTAGTAGGAAAACTAAAAGAGACAAAATGAGAAACACAACAATAAGAGATCAAACCAAAGCAGATGACATAAAAACTAGGATAGAAACAAATCCATTGAGATGGTTTGCGCATGTAAACAGAATGAATGACAATAGCATAGCTAAATCAGTATACAATGCTAAATCCCAAGATAAAAGACCAAAAGGCAGACCTCGGAGAAAGTAGGAAGAAGAGGCATTGAAGCATAGAAATTTAACTTTTTGGAAGGAAACAGAAAGTGCCAGGACAGGGCCTCCTGGAGAAAGATCATCTCGGGCTTCTGAACCCATACACCGAAAGGTAGAATGGGAACTGATAAAGAAAGAAAGAAATAACGATGAATTATATATTTCCATGTTTTATTTACTTCTGTGTTACTTTCCCCGATATAATGCCCTATTGTGTCTTGAACAGTTATGTATTCCTCTTAGATCACATACCAAAGAGATGTGTTCGTCAGTGACATTCATTACATACCAAAGAGATGTGTTTCTCAGTGACATTCATTACATGCCAAAGAGATGTGTTCGTCAATGACATTCATTACATGCCAAAGAGATGTGTTCCTCAGTGACATTCATTACATGCCAAAGAGATTTGTTCCTGAGTGACATTCATTACATGCCAAAGAGATGTGTTTATCAGTGACATTCATTACATGCCAAAGAGATGTGTTTATCAGAGACATTCATTACATGCCAAAGAGATGTGTTTCTCAGTGACATTCATTACATGCTAAAGAGATGTGTTCCTCAGTGACACTCATTACATGCTAAAGAGATGTGTTCTTCAGAGACATTCATTACATGCCAAAGACATGTGTTTCTCAGAGACATTCATTACATGCTAAAGAGATGTGTTTTCAGAGACATTCAGTTTGCTAAAGAGATGTGTTCTTCAGAGACATTCATTACATGCCAAAGAGATGTGTTTTCAGAGACATTCATTACATGCCAAAGAGATGTGTTTCTCAGAGACATTCATTACATCCCAAAGAGATGTGTTCCTCAGAGACTTTCATTACATGCCAAAGAGATGTGTTCCTCAGTGACTTTCATTACACGCCAAAGAGATGTGTTTCTCAGAGACATTCATTACATGCTAAAGAGATGTGTTTCTCAGAGACATTAATTACATGCCAAAGAGATGTGTTTCTCAGAGACATTCATTACATGCCAAAGAGATGTGTTTCTCAGAGACATTCATTACATCCCAAAGAGATGTGTTTCTCAGTGACTTTCATTACACGCCAAAGAGACGTGTTCAATAAGATTAAAGTACGCGTTTTTTCCCCAGTGACAAGCCTGTCAGATAATCACAGTACAATTTCGAGTATAAGTCTTACTGTTATTTTTCTCTGACCTTTTCTGCGTTGTAGGGCCTGCTGAAGTCCGTCATTCTAGTCCCTGGAGGGGACGCGTCGGCCAGGGCATGTCCACCCAGAATGGACAGTCAGCCAAACTTGAGTAACGTCATACGGACATTCCCGGGTAAGACTTTTCGCCAACTCATCATTGGCATTATAATGCCGTCATTTCTAAATATTGCATTGTCATGTTCATAAATAGTACTATAGCAGTTCATCGAAGCACCACTCTTGTATGCAAGCGAAGTTTCCCCTATGGATAGCACTATGCTGTGGTCACTGCCACACGGTATGAAATCAGGTCATCACTTGTTGGTCGAAGTCTTAAACGTTTTAAACAATGGTTCATCGGCATCTTCATAGACAGTGACAAAAATGGTTGTCAGCAAAAAGAATGGATTGGCCTTTAATATTAGCCTGGATATAGAATTTTATCCACATCCGCAAATAAGGTGATTTCCTTTGTTTTTTCGGTAGGATCATTTAGATTTTTCTCAGACTGTCTTGTAAACAGCTATGTAGACTTTGACGTGTGCAGACCGCTGTAAGTCGCACACGCAAGACATCCTTTCATTATCCGTCTCCCAATGGGACTAGGGTGTCTGTCCACCTACCTTAACCACGGAGAGCGTAAAGCCTCAAGAATTTCTTTTCAAACTTAGGACGCACAAACCAACGACGTTTTGGTTGAGAGGGGGAGGGGGCATCCATCGCGTTTTCTAAGAAGCAGGAAACGCCACGAACAAGATGGATGGAAACTTTGATAGGGATGATCTTACAAAAAATTACAGATGGATGGAAACTTTGATAGGGATGATCTTACAAAAAATTACAGATGGATGGAAACTTTGATAGGGATGATCAGATGGATGGAAACTTTGATAGGGATGATCTTACAAAAAATTACAGATGGATGGAAACTTTGATAGGGATGATCTTACAAAAAATTACAGATGGATGGAAACTTTGATAGGGATGATCTTACAAAAAAGTTATAGATGGAAAAATTACAAAAATTACAGAGATGGATGGAAACTGACAGATGATGGAAAGGGATGATCTTACAAAAAATTACAGATGGATGGATGGAAACTGATAGATGGATAGTGATGATCTTACAAAAAATTACAGATGGATGGAAACTTTGATAGTGATGATTTTACAAAAAATTACAGATGGATGGAAACTTTGATAGTGATGATTTTACAAAAAATTACAGATGGATGGAAACTTTGATAGGGATGATTTTACAAAAAATGACAGATGGATGGAAACTTTGATAGGGATGATGGATGGAAACTTTGATAGGGATGATCTTAAAAAAAAAAATGGAAACTTTGATAGTGATGATCTTACAAAAAATTACAGATGGATGGAAACTTTGAAACTTTTGATAGGGATGATTTTACAAAAAATGACAGATTGATTAGAAACTTTGATGGAGGAAACTTTGATGATTTTACAAAAATGATAGATGGATGGAAACTTTGATAGGGATGATTTTACAAAAAATGACACTTTGATAGGGATGATGAAACTTTGATAGGGATGAACAAAAATGACAGATGGATTAAAACTTTGATAGGGATGATTTTACAAAAGGTGACAGAAGGATGGAAACTTTGATAGGGATGATTTTACAAAAAATGACAGATGGATGGAAACTTTGATATGGATGATTTTACAAAAAATGACAGATGGATGGAAACTTTGATAGGGATGATTTAACAAAAAATGACAGATGGATGGAAACTTTGATAGGGATGATTTAACAAAAAATGACAGATGGATGGAAACTTTGATAGGGATGATTTTACAAAAGGTGACAGATGGATGAAAACTTTGATATGGATGGTTTTATGAAGAAAAAAAGTGATAGATGGATGGAAACTTTGATAGGGGTAATTTTACAAAAAGTGGCAGATGGATGGAAACTTTGATTGGGATGATTTTACAAAAAGTGACAGATGGATGAAAACTTTGATATGGATGATTTTATGAAGAAAAAAAGTGATAGATGGATGGAAACTTTGATAGGGGTAATTTTACAACAAAATGACAGATGGATCGAAACTTGATAGGGATGATTTGTACAAAAAGTGGCAGATATATAAAAAATTTGATAGGGAAAATTTTACAAAAAGTGGCAGATGGATGAAAACTTTGCTAAAGATGATTTTACAAAAAGTAACATATCTTCGAAAGATTTCAAGAAGTTGGCAAAGAACAAGGAGGGAGAGAGAATTTCCAACGTTGCATGTAGCCCTGCTACGGCTGACAGGCAACTATGACGACGAAAAGTAAAAAACAAAAAGTGATTTTAAGACTGGTATGCCCCAAAGAGCCGGGGCTTATCCCGATTTGTACAGCCTGAAGCATAATAGGTGTTAAGGCATTGCCTCCTGGGCAAGCGAGCAATCTATTGTGGCAGTCTCTCGTCAGCTAATATTGATATTAATTTGCAATTGGGTCTAGTAGGAAAGAGCACATTTTCAAATCTGGCATTCATCTAAGACATAACGTCAGACTTAACATTGCATAAGGATAACCCAGCACATTACCATCCTAAGTCCGGCAGATTACTACTAAGCCTCCGACTAATGCCACGAATTAAATAAACCAGAGTAAAAAATTGAGAATGCATCCTTTTGTTACACTTTGTTATCTATAAATACAATTCTTCTGAGTTTTTTGTTCTTAGTTATGAGTTATTTGTTCTTAGTTATTTGTTCTTAGTTATTTGTTCTTAGTTATTTGTTCTTAGTTATTTGTTTTTATTTATTTTTTAGTTATTTGTTCTTTTAGTTATTTGTTCTTTTGAGTTATTTGTTCTTTTGAGTTATTTGTTCTTAGTTATTTGTTCTTAGTTATTTGTTCTTAGTTATTTGTTCTTAGTTATTTGTTTTTAGTTATTTGTTTTTAGTTATTTGTTTTTAGTTATTTGTTCTTAGTTATTTGTTCTTTTGTGTTCTTTTGAGTTATTTGTTCTTTTGAGTTATTTGTTCTTTTGAGTTATTTGTTTTTTTTTAGTTATTTGTTATTTTGAGTTATTTGTTCTTTTGAGTTATTTGTTCTTTTGAGTTATTTGTTCTTTTTTTTTGCCAAAGGCCACTAGGAAGAAACCATACTTTGCACGTGGGTCCCCACGATCAAATTCGTGCGATGAGTTTTTCTCCTAAACATGACCTTTAAATATTGAAAATGTTATTGTTTCCCCCCTCTTTAAGTATACTTTTTCATTCACCCAGATAGCCATTTCAAATAGGTTTTACGATCCAAAAGTTAGAACAGTACCGTTCGAGCTTACCTGCGTAAACTCAATATCGAATACTGACCCGATCAAATAATCGCACTTGGTATCACCCAGCGTGTAACATTGTAACATGCTTGTATAATATAACAAATTATATATTATTATTACACATTATTTTCAAACGTGGTTTCCCCCTACTCGTATCCTTCCACAGGTTACTCCCCACTCACCCTCTCCATTCCAGAGCGACTTCATGTGGGTGGACAGATGTCGGCAACATTGCTTTTGATGTGCACGTGAATCAGCTGAAAGTCTGCGTAAATGGGGTGTGGCGAGAGGTCAAAATCGCTTCCGGTAAGCAGAAACTCATTCATGTCGTCTTGACTCGCTTGACTTAATGCGTGATAGATAAAAGCCGATAAGCTGTTTTTTTCACCTGTTCTGTCTTATATTTTCCTTCTTATTTTAATTGTGAATTTACGATAAGGGAGTAGACTATTTTCTCTACTCATTTCAAGACATTTCTTGATTCGGTTAGTTTTTTTTTGCCCACATCCAAAACTAAAGTGATGTACCTTGGGGTATACGGTAGGAGTTTTCCAATAATGTTCCCTGGATTGTCACTGTAAAAAACCAAGGGATGTATATTGTGTACAAAGTACCGTGATCTGCACACGGGACCTCCTTTTATCGCCATTGTCCAATGGCATTACTTGTCGATCCACCTACCTGGACCAATGCGATTGGTCGTACTCGAATAATGAAAAAAAAGTCGAGAACATGACTCAACTTGCCGCGGCACAAATCCATGACCTTTTGATTGAGAGGGCAACACGTTGCCTTTAGACCACCGAGTCTCCCACTTCAGTAGACAGCTGTCACTGGTTTGTAGATTTTTCTTCCTTGTTTTTTTATGCAGTGGAAAAATGGAGTGGTGAGGGTGGGAAGGGGAAGCACAAATTATCTCTATAGTGATTTTTTACGACTGGAATTAGCCAACTCGATGTATTAAGTGGACATTTTCCCCTTTCTTTTATTTTACTTTGTTTTCTTGTCTTTTATTTTAATCACGTTCAATTGTTTTTGTTCTTGTTATCGTTGTTGTTTTTGTTGTTGTTGTTGTTGTTGTTGTTGTTGTTGTTGTTGTTGCACGTTAATTGCATAGTTTTTTTCCTGAGCTTTTCCTTTCCAATTCTGTTTTTCATAGTGCTGCTTATGAATATGAACAGATCCAGGTGAGAAGAGAAAGTTGAAATTCGTGGACTGAAAAACGGGCAGCTTGTGGCAATTATGGTGTGATTATAATGTTAATACATGCTAATACATTTGTGGAATCTTTTGAGTGTCTGTGTAATTGTCTATGAGTATGTGTATGTGTCTGTGTGTCGCATGTGCACGCTCATGTGTGAGTGTACGCGTGTGTGTGTATGTGTGTCAATCTCCACGACGTTTGAAAGGTTCCATCGGGAATTCCAACACCGAGTCAGTTTGAAAGCCCATATACAGAGTCACTGGAATGTCCCAAACACATTGAATTTTTGAGAGGTCAAATACACCAAGTTTTTGAGGTCAGATACGCCAAGTTTTTTTGAGAGGTCAAATACACCAAGTTTTTTTGGAGGTCAAATACACCAAATTTTGGGAGGTCAAATACACCATACACCATGTTTTTGGGAGGTCAAATACACCAAGTTTTTGGAGAGGTCAAATACACCAAGTTTTTGGAGGTCAAATACACCATGTTTTTGGGATGTCAAATACAGCAAGTTTTTGAGAGGTCAAATACACCAAGTTTTTGAGAGATCAAAAACACCAAGTTTTTGGAAGGTCAAATAAACCAAGTTATTGAGAGGTCAAATATACTGAGATTTTTTGGGAGATCAAATACATTAAATTTTTTGGGGAAGTCAAATACACCGTGTTTTTAGCAGGTCAAATACATTGAATTTTTCGCGTGTTTTTAGCAGGTCAAATACATTGAATTTTTTGCGTGTTTTTAGCAGGTCAAATACATTGAATTTTGTTGAGAGGTCAAATATACCAAGTCATTGTAATGCCCAATCCACCTTCATAGATAGGACCCATGTGAGTTATTATTCATACTCTGAATGACCCCATCACGATATTTACCCTCTATGTTATACACATTTGAACAAACAAACAAACGCACTAACAAGTCAGTCTGAATCAAAAAGTGACATCAACGTTTATGCTCAACATGATTACGTGATCAGACAGACAGACGTGCAAGCAACCAGGCAATTAAACCTGAGTAGTTAACTTCTTTTTTACTTTTCTTTTTATACTCATGATCTGTTTTGTTTTCTGTCTTACACTTTGTATTTGCTCAGACACCCGTCGCCTCGACTACTTTGTTCTGCATCAAACCATCAACACAGGTCAAGGGTCACTTGATGTTGAAGTGTTCGATTTGCCAGGTGAGGGCAAATTCGCCGTCTTTGCTTCAGCTGGCGACGAGAAGAAAACGCCTCCGCGGAGCGGCTTGTATCGCTGGGAGACGGAGAAGTTCAGCCTGTACCAAACGCTACCTACACAAGCCGCGCAATCGTGGGAGTTTTTTGAGATCCGGAACCAGGTCAGTGATACGGCTCTCTTGTTTTGTCCTTGATACTGATACCACGTGACATGATGGGAGTCTCTGTTGTTTTGTACTTGATAATAATACCACGTGACATAATGGGAGTCTCTGCTGTTTTGTACTTGATAATAATATCACATGACATAATGGGAGTTTGATTTGATTTTACTAAGGTGATCTCGTGGAATTTTGCTAGGAATTTAAAATTTGCCTGGACAAACATGATAATGTCTTTCGCATAGTTTGTCATTCCGTCTCTATGGGTTGTAACATTAACTCTGTAATAAAAACATGAATGAACTTGATAATCAGTTTCGCGTCTCGTGTTTCCCGTCTCTATGCGTTCTAATATTAACTCTACAATAACAAACAAAACTAAACATGATTATCTCTTTCACTTCTTTGTCCTTCCGTCTCTATGAGTTCTATAATAATAACTCTATACAAAGATAAATAAACATGATTATCTCTTTCACTTCTTTGTCCTTCCGTCTCTATGAGTTCTATAATAATAACTCTATACAAAGATAAATAAACATGATTATCTCTTTCACTTCTTTGATCTTCCGTCTATGAGTTCTATAATAATAACTCTATACAAAGATAAATAAACATGATTATCTCTTTCACTTCTTTGAGTCTCTATGAGTTCTATAATAATAACTCTATACAAAGATAAATAAACATGATTATCTCTTTCACTTCTTTGTCCTTCCGTCTCTATGAGTTCTATAATAATAACTCTATACAAAGATAAATAAACATAATTATCTCTTTCACTTCTTTGTTCTTCCGTCTCTATGAGTTATATAATAATAACTCTATACAAAGATAAATAAACATGATTATCTCTTTCACTTCTTTGTTCTTCCGTCTCTATGAGTTATATAATAATAACTCTATACAAAGATAAATAAACATGATTATCTCTTTCACTTCTTTGTTCTTCCGTCTCTATAAGTTCTAATAATAACAACCCTATAGGAAGATAAATAAACATGATTATCTCTTTCACTTCTTTGTTCTTCCGTCTCTATGAGTTCTAATAAAAACAACCCTATAGGAAGATGAATATCCATGATTATCTCTTTCACGGATCATCCCAACCCACGTGCGTGCCAATTTCAGTTTTTCCTTGCAGTTGCCAACTACGGTATGAGTCCCATGATGGCCGCCAACTCAACCGTCTTCCGGTGGAGCAAAAACAGACGAAAGTTTCGAAAGTTCCAGCAAATCCAGACCTACACTGCCAGGGACGTGGAGGCGTTCAAGATCGACGGCGAGTATTACCTGGCAGTGGCGAACCATGCCAAAGGTAAAATGTAAATGTTCATATGACAATATGCGATATTTGTCAAGAGTGTCTCTAAATTATGGGGACTCGGTTGTCCAGAGGCAAGGTGTCGGCCTTGCAACCAAAAGGTAGCCGGTTCGAACTCCGCCGACGGGCGAAAACTTTCTCGAGTTTTTTTTTTATAGATCAAAATCTAACCCACCCCCTTCCCCCCTTGGTGCAGGTAAGTGGATCGACACCTAGCCCCATCGGAGACGGACGATAAAAAGAAGGCCCCATGGGCAGATCCTAACATTCTGTGCAGGTTAAAGATCCCTTGGCTGTTTACAGGGCAGTCCGGACAAAATTAAAAATCCTATCAAAACCCCGATTTTATTTTAGTTGTGGATGTGGGTAAATCAAATATTAAAAAAAAACACCTGATCCAGGTAGGTGGATCGACACCTAGCCCCATCGGAGACGGACGTTCAAACGGAGGTTCCGTGTGTAGATCACAACACTCTGTGCACGTTAAAGATCCCTTGTTTGTTTACATGGCAGTCGGGGCAAAATTAAAACAATCCTACCAAAATCGATGAGATCACCTTAGTTGTGGATGTGGGTAAATCAAATCAAATACAAAGAAAATCTGTACATTATTGCCCGATAAAGAGTTTTGATAACTTTAATTAAAACGGAATTACCTAAATATACCAAATAAAATTCGTAACGTAGAGAATTTATTAGATGATGACGTAAACACTAAACGCTGTTAAATACGTGAAGATCACAAACAGTAACAAACAAACAACAACAACAACAAGATTGCATCTCCTCTCGACACTGAAAGGCATAAGACGACGGAACAATAAAAGATAAGATAAGATAAGATAAGATAAGTTGAGATAAGATAAGATACAACTTTATTGTCCAAAAAATGACACATCGTTTTGGTGTTACAATACTTTCAATACAATATGAAATACAACACACTTTCATTATAAATAAATTACTCTTTACGAACACCTTACACACATTACGAGATTAAACCATGTATAACAGAACAACAAAAGAATTAACGTCAGTAAAGCACCGGTAAGTGTGTAGGTGAGCTCATGTCCCAACGTTCGTGTTCCTACAGATGACAACAACGAGGTCCACTCGGTAGTCTACAGGTGGTCACGGATAGAGCGACAGTTCGTGGAGTTCCAACGGCTGCTGAGCATCGGCGCCTACGACTGGACGCATTTCACTGTGGACGACTACCATTTCCTGGCACTGGCCAACGCGTTCACTGGTCTGTCCACCCTGGTCTTCTCAGTCCTCTTCTTTTGGCAAAATGACACCTGGGTCCGATTCCAGACTATGGAGGTAACAGGGATACTTTTTGTAATGGTTTTGAATGCTCTTTTTCTTTCTTTTTTGCATTAGTTCATAGCATGGGTGTTTTATAACGTCCTTGTATAAGCTGTTTACATGGTTGTTTTATAATGTCCTTGTATCCGCTGTTTACATGGTTGTTTTATAATGTCCTTGTATAGGCTGTTTACATGGATGTTTTATAACGTCCTTGTATATGCTGTTTACATAGATGTTTTATAACGTCCTTGTATACGCTGTTTACATGGATGTTGCATAAAATGAAACGTAATATTGGCATAGTGATTGCTTCTGATGTTTATGAAGTTTGTCTACAAAAATATGATTGCAGACATAATGTGTGAGAGATTGTTGTGTTATTTCAATCTTTTATACTGCCATCCTACTTACAAACTTCATCTCTATTTTTCTGTAAGGTCTTAGGCGAAGCTTACACTTAAGTTTTACTTACATTTCCATTGACAATCGGTAGCCTGGGGGTAAGAATGCGTGATTTGGCAACATGAGGCGCTGGGTTCGAACCTTGGCAATGCTTGGTTCGATGCGGTTTTTCCTTGAGAAGGAAACAAAACACGTAATAAGAAAATTTGCAGACTCAACCCAGACACCGATTGATACCGGCATCCATTGGAAAGTAGAACCTACGACAGACTAGTGTTCTTTTTGGGAGTCGATGCACTGTAATCATCTGCTCCATACCACGCTATAGAAACCGGAATGAGCTTCATCTCTATCGACCGTACATTCCTTTGAAGTCCCTAATTCCGTTATGTTCTGAAGCGTTGTAGATGAGCCGTGGGATCGTAAGCTTGTAATCACTACGACACTGGTTCAAGGCGTTGTAGATGAGCCGTTGTGCTGTAATCACTACGACACTGGTTCAAGGCGTTGTAGATGAGCCGGGATCGTAAGCTTGTAATCACTACGACACTGGTTCAAGGCGTTGTAGATGAGCCGTGGGATCGTAAGCTTGTAATCACCACGACACTGGTTCAAGGCGTTGTAGATGAGCCGTGGGATCGTGAGCTTGTAATCACCACGGCGTTGGTTCAAGGCGTTGTAGATGAGCCGTGGGATCGTAAGCTTGTAATCACTACAACATTGGTTCAAGGTGTTGTAGCTGAGCCGTGGGATCGTAAGCTTGTAACCACCACGGTACTAGTTCAAGCCCCACGGTTGGCACAAGTCAATTTCTTTCACAACGTTGTAGTCTTAGAAAGGTACTTCACTCTACTTGACCCACTTGACTCATATGTGAATGAGTACCCAGCTATGGGTAGAGAAAGATCTTGTCAGAGGTTTAATAAGAAAACCTAACAGGGTTGTGTACTGTATGCTTCCCCCAAGGAGTTGAAAAGGACTTTGAGTGAAATGGCCTCCTGAGCGATAAATGGTGTACAGTCGGTAGGCCTGCACCTGTGCGGGGATACGGACTACAAATCCATCTCTGTCTTTCTATGTTTCACTTCCCATTGACAGACCAACGGAGCCACGGACTGGGAGCACTTCACCATCAATGACGACCACTACTTGGTGGTAGCCAACGCCTACAACTACGGCAGCCAGAATTTCCGCAACGTGGACAACTACCGCACCAACTCGACCATCTTCAAGCTGGACCGTGACAAACGGGTGTTCCTCAAATATCAGACAATCGTCACGAATAGGTGAGGCAGACACTGTGTGATGCTCGCTGATGTCTGTTGTTGTTGTTGTTGTTGTTGTTGTTGTTGTTGTTTGTCTGTCTGATTGTTCCTCAAATATCATACAATCGTGACGAATAGATGAGGCAGAAATTGTGTGCTGCTCGGTGATGCATGTTCGGTTGTTGTTGTTGTTGTTGTTGTTGTTGTTAAGATTTGATTTGATTTGATTTGATTTGATTTGATTTGATTTGATTTGATTTGATTTACAATTAAGGTGATCTCGGAGTTTTTGGTAGGATTTTTAATTTTGCCCGCATTGCTCCACAAAACAGCCAAGGGTCTCTAACTTGCACAGAGTTGTGATTTGCACACGGGACCTCTTTTTTAGTGTCGGTCTTCAATGGGACTAGGTGTCGATCCACCTTCCTTGTCCACGGGGTGTAGATTTTGCTCGAAACAAATCGGAAAAATTGTTCAAACCTTGGCGGGGTCGAACCCACTTCTTTTTGGTTGAGAGACCCGACACCTTGTTTGTAGACTAGCGAGTCCCCGCTGTTGATAAAATAAGATAAGATACACGTTTATTGTCCAAAAACCGGTACATTGTTTTAATTTTTTTATTTTTTTTTATGTATATTGTTTCACAGCACTATTTATTTACCCACCTTTGAATTTTTGTGTACTTCTCCTAAAATCTAAACACTTAATGATTAACTAAGTTAAATTTGTTTTTAATTTGAATGCATTGATGTATACTTTTATTTTTGAAACGGAAGTTGTGATAACACAAGTATAATTTCCTTTTTTAAAGGATCAATAAAGATGATTGAAATTAAAATCGAAATTGAAATTCAAATTAAAGTATGTATAACAAGACATACAAGAAAATTAACATTTTTCTAGTACATGTAAACATAATCATTGCAATGGTTAACATTCAAAAGAGCGGTGATGTTAATGAAACAGGTGATGGTGTTGTCGTTTGTCTGATTGTTTCTTCAGGTGTGTCATAATAACCTGGGATGGCCTACTTACTCCAGATACTAGAATGGTGCCCCAGGTTGCCAACGCAATATAAATACGTGTTACAGGCACGTGTTAAAAAGAGAACGAGGAACGCGGTTTAGAAATAATACACGACAGTCAGTTTTAACACAGATGTGTTACCCAACATCACACGTGTTTATAGACATCCCCAACAGTCAGTTTTAACACAGATGTGTTATCCAACATGCCACGTTTATAGGCATCCCCAACAGTCAGTTTTAACATATATGTGTTATCCAACATCACACGTGTTTATAGGCATCCCCAACAGTCAGTTTTAACATACATGTGTTATCCAACATCACACGTGTTTATAGGCATCCCCAACAGTCAGTTTTAACATAGATGTGTTACCCAATACCACATGTGTTTATAGACATCCCCAACAGTCAGTTTTAACATAGATGTGTTATCCAATACCACATGTGTTTATAGGCATCCCCAACAGTCAGTTTTAACATAGATGTGTTATCCAACATCACACGTGTTTATAGGCATCCCCAACAGTCAGTTTTAACATAGATGTGTTATCCAACATCACACGTGTTTATAGGCATCCCCAACAGTCAGTTTTAACATAGATGTGTTATCCAACATCACACGTGTTTATAGGCATCCCCAACAGTCAGTTTTAACATAGATGTGTTATCCAATACCACACGTGTTTATAGACATCCCCAACAGTCAGTTTTAACATAGATGTGTTATCCAATACCACATGTGTTTATAGACATCCCCAACAGTCAGTTTTAACATAGATGTGTTATCCAAACATGTGTTATCCCCAACAGTCAGTTTTAAACCCAACCACATGTGTTTATAGACATCCCCAACAGTCAGTTTTAACATGGATGTGTTATCCAACATCACACGTGTTTATAGGCATCCCCAACTGTCAGTTTTAACATGGATGTGTTATCCAACATCACACGTGTTTATAGACATCCCCAACAGTCAGTTTTAACATACATGTGTTATCCAACATCACACGTGTTTATAGGCATCCCCAACAGTCAGTTTTAACATAGATGTGTTATCCAACATCACACGTGTTTTAGGCATCCCCAACAGTCAGTTTTAACATACATGTGTTATCCAACATCACACGTGTTTATACATCAACAGTCAGTTTTAACATAGATGTGTTATCCAACATCACACGTGTTTATAGACATCCCCAAGCATTTTTTTATCAAATCCAATTAAAGTTAAAAGCAAGTTCCGTCAAGGTCGTCATGGCCTATAGAGCCGGAATTTATCCCGGTTATTTATTGTTTGGTTTTTAAATCACATGTCATTATGACAACAAGTTTTATTTTCAAAGGGATAAAATAATAGATGTCAAAACCAAATTGTTCTATGGCCGTTACGGCCCATAGAGCCGTGGCTTATCCCGTTTTCTATAAAGCACAACCGAGGATAATAATCGCCTCCTGGCCATAACGCTAGTCTGACGCTAGTTTTTACTCCCAAGCTAGTGCTCGTACCCATTTGCAATCTGGATAGAGTGGGAGAGATTCGTGTTAAGTGTGTTTTCCAAGGAACACAACGTTGGAGCTATCTTTGCTACGATTCGAACCCGGGGACCTCACGATCCCCAATCGGGCAGCCTTACTGCTCGGCCACTCATGCCACAATAAACGACAAGTTTAACATACCCGACCACTTGAATAAGTTATCATACAGCCAGTTGCCGCTGAACATGCTGTTATCAGACTACCACTGTTGGCGTATTTACGACAGCGGAGGGAGTTGGGTGGGTGAGGATAGCACTCAAAAAGTCAAGAAAAAAATATTCCAGCCTGTTGAGCACAAACTCATGACCTTTTATTTAAGAGGCCCTCGCCTGCCCTATGGACCATCAAACGCCCCCCCCCCCGCTCATTTATTGACCATTGCACTAGTAGGCATTAAGGGTAGCAATTAGAGATTTTCGTCTTTCTCTTTCCAAGGCAAGCGTCTTTATGGAATTCCGGGTGTCAGCCCAGTCCTTTATCTCATTCTCTTCTGTTCGTCTCCAGGTTGTCTTTGGCCTGCCACATCTCCTTTTCCCTACTGGGCCCAATGTAGGGCAGTCTTTGTGATGTTCTATTCTTCTTTCCTTAGAATATTAATGTCCTATCCACCTCCATCTTCTCATGCATGTGGTCTATTATACATTTTCGGAGAATAGTCTCGTTTAGAATTGTATTTTGCCATAATATATTTTGAATCTTTCGCAGGCATTTGCTGCTGTCTAATTGCTTTTGATTGTTTGTTTACCCCTTCTTGCTACTACCTTCAGTGCCATAGACTGGGAATACATGCAGATCGGCTCTGACCACTACCTGATGGTGACCAATGCCCAAAATGGTGGCGCTGGTGGGCGTCTCAAGAGCGTTGTGTACCGCTGGCAAGGGATGGACAAGTTCATGCGTTGTCACGCCTTGCACACGTTGCCCACCGCTGACGTGGAGATCTTCAAAGACAAGACAGACATCTTTCTTCTCTATGCCAACGCCAAGGCAGGCCAGGCACAAGTGTTAAAGGTCAAATTTGTTTGACCCAAGCCCAATACTAGAAGACCATAGATTTTATTTATTATTAACTTTAAAAGCACTGCGCAAGAGATTGAGCCAATTGCAATTCAAAACGCCTTTAAAGACATTGTATTTATTCGACATTGAATTTAAGATGATATTGTAAAGTTTTAATTGCAAAGTGAAGGAAAATGTGTTAATTCCTTCAAGGCAATCATAGAGCCGGACCTTATCTCGATTTCTATAGTGTGCACTGGAAGGAATGATGTAACATAACCCCTTTTATACAGGATGGATTTCTATGACATGAAAGCTAAATACCTCCTGTACATGTGGCTGTTTATCGCACGTTTTACTCCCCATGCTGCGCTGGTACCCATTTGCACGTGGATGGAGAGCGAAGAAAGAGACGTTAACTTGAGAGTGTTAACTATCTTGAGCGGCGTTAAATGTCTTGAGGGCGTTAAATATATTGAGGGGCGTTAAATGTCTTGAGGGCGTTAAATATCTTGAGAGCGTTAAATATCTTGAGAGGCGTTAAATGTCTTGAGGGCGTTAACTATCTTGAGGGGCGTTAACTGTCTTGAGGGCGTTAACTATCTTGAGGGGTGTTAAATGTCTTGAGGGACGTTAAATCTCTTGAGGGCATTAAATGTCTTGAGGGTATTAATTGTCTTGAGGGGCTTTAGATGTCTTGAGGGCGTTAAATGTCTTGAGGGGCGTTAAATGTCTTGAGGGGTTTTAGATGTCTTGAGGGGCGTTAAATGTCTTTCACAAGGATCACAGTATCAGAAGATATTGAAAGTACTGCTCTATTAAAATAACGCCTATATTTGCGACTTTAAATTATTGTACTCACACGTTTACCAGATCTGATTATGCCCAGATATGCAAATCTGAAGATAATGCATACTTGGCCATTAACTATATACGACATTCTATCTTGATCTGCTAGTGCATTCATGTCCATTTGAAGCCCAACATCGTATGACGTGAATCTGTGCCTAGCTTTAATGGAAGGGAAAGGGGGGGGGGGGGGGTGTTAAAAGTGGCAAGATAAGACTCCAAGTAGGAAGGATATAACAATAATTATTGTTTGTGCTATGAAGATGTATTTCCTTTCCATCATTTTCTCCCTTTGAAACGCGAGACTGGTGACTTTTAAAATCAATTAATTGTCTCACGCATTTTTGTAGCTATATTATTATAGATGTATTCAAAAGTGTTTCATATAAATGTGCTTTTAATTCATGCAACGACTTCAAATGGCAACTGCATTAATAAGTTCATTCCCATATCAATGAAGTTTAATTTCATCATATCGTGAAACATTTTGCTCATTGTGTAGTTTTATTTGTGCATATCTTGATTGTGTATGTCAAAGGAAGAGAGAGAGAAAGAGAGAGAGAGAGAAGAGAGAGAGAGAGAGAGAGAGAGAGAGAGAGAGAGAGAGAGAGAGAGAGAGAGAGAGAGAGAGAGAGAGAGAGAGAGAGAGAGAGAGAGAGAGAGAGAGAGACAGACAGACAGACAGACAGACAGACAGACAGATAGACAGACAGACAGAGAGACAGACAGACAGACAGACATAAAAACAGAGAGACAGACAGAGAGAGAGAGAGAGAGAGAGAGACAGAGAGAGAGAGAGAGAGAGAGAGAGAGAGACAGACAGACAAGACAGACAGACAGATAGACAGACAGACAGACAAGACAGACAGACAGACAGACATAAAAACAGAGAGACAGACAGATAGAGACAAAGACAGAGGCAGAGACAGAGACAGAGACAGAAACAGAGACGGACAGACAGACAGACAAGCAGGCAGACAGACTGAGACGGACAGACAGACAGACAGAGAGAGACAGAGACAGAGACAGACAGACAGACAGACAGATGGACATACATACAGACAGAAAGAGACAGACAGATAGACCTACAGACAAGCAGACATTCAGGCAGACGGACATAAATAGATAGAGGGACAAAGATAGAGGCAGAGGAAGACACAGGCAGTGAGACAATGTCAGATATGTCAATTTCGTCGAAGCATCATCAAAACTGTTATGATACTGAGAGAATTCACGTCATTTCTTTATAAGTGTCAGCGAGACCTTCATGACTCTGAGAAAGATGGCTTCAATTGACACGTCAACAAAATCCTCATGACTCTGAGAAAGATGATTTCAATTGACGCGTCAGCAAAATCCGCATGACTCTGAGAAAGATGACTTCAATTGACGCGTCAGCGAGACCCTCATGACTCTGAGAAAGATGACTTCAATTGACGCTTCAGCGAGACCCTTATGACTCTGAGAAAGATGACTTCAATTGACGCGTCAGCGAGACCTTCGTGACTCTGAGAAAGATGACTTCAATTGACGCGTCAGCGAGACCCTCGTGACTCTGAGAAAGATGACTTCAATTGACGTGTCAACAAAGCCTTCATGGCTGTAACAAAGATGGCATCAATTGTAGCGTCAACAAAGCCTTTATGGATCTAACAAAGATGACATCAATTGAAGCGTCAACAAAGCCTTTATGGCTCTGACAAAGATGACATCAATTGAAACGTCAACAAAGCCTATATGGCTCTAACAAAGATGACGTCAATTGAAGTGTCGACAAAGGTGTCACGACGTTGAAAAAGATGTCAAATGAGGTGTCAGCAAAGCCCTGGCCTTATGACGCTGAGAAATATGACTCCAATTGAAGCGTCAGCTTTGAGAAAAATGACTTCACTTGAAGTGTGAGCAAAACCTCTTGTGATTCTGAAAGAAACGACGTCAATGAAAACGTCAACAAAGCCCTCATGGCTCTGAGAAAGATGACTTCAAGAGGAGCGTCAGCAAAAGCCCTCATGACTCAGAGAAAGATGGCTTCAATTGGGGCGTCAGCAAAGCCCTCATGACTCAGAGAAAGATGACTTCAAGAGAAGCGTCAGCAAAGCTCTCATGGCTCTGAGAAAGATGACTTCAAAAGAAACGTCAGCAAAGCCCTCATGACTCGGAGAAAGATGATTTCAAGAGAAGCATCAGCAAATCCATCATGACTCGGAGAAAGATGACTTCAAGAGAAGTATCAGCAAAGCCCTCATGACTCGGAGAAAGATAACTTCAAGAGAAGCAGCAGCAAATCACTCATGACTCGGAGAAAGATGACTTCAAGAGAAGCATCAGCAAAGCCCTCATGACTCGGAGAAAGATGACTTCAAGAAAGCGGCAGTAAAGCCCTCATGACTCGAGAAAGATGACTTTAAGAGAACAGTAAAGCCCTCATGACTCGGAGAAAGATGACTTCAAGAGAAGCGGCAGTAAATCACTCATGACTCGGAGAAAGATGACTTCAAGAGAAGCGGCAGTAAAGCCCTCATGACTCGGAGAAAGATGACTTCAAGAGAAGCGGCAGTAAAGCCCTCATGACTCGGAGAAGGATGACCGCAAAGCCCTCATGACGCTAAGAACATCAATTTCTCGGAGCCTCTTATAACTTTTTCCAACGTACTTTTCTAGATCTTATTAACTGTTATGGTATTTCAATATTCGCCAACCACCCCCCCGCCCCGTTATGCTCTTACAATGGTTAACCTCTGTCTGTCTCTCGAGGGCGATAACATTTAATTATCAGAAAACTTAGTTATTGATTAGTATTATAATGCTGTGCTCCAAGTCTTTGACGTTTCGACTGAATAGTATATAGTTCAAAGTGTGTTGATGTTCTTGTTTATAAGATCTCGTTGCTCCTGACTTTTCACCATAGCTGATAAAACGTTTTACATCCAATCGCTTTCATTATTACTTCCAACAAATGAATTGTATGTTAAAATGGAAGCATACCGGTATGAAACATATTATGAAAACTTTGAACAGTTTAGTGTTCAAGAATACTGTAGATAGAATCGTAAAGAAATACTCGTTAAGCCCGGTTGATGTTAAATGTGGCATTGTTATTATGTGACCTACATCTTGATGGGAATTTACTCTATGTCCTTACATAACGTGACGAATGAGGTGTGAGGTGTGTACTGTTGTTACTAATGTCATTGTGACACCCATTTTGATGTGCGACTTATACCTTTATGATCAACACAAGATTGTGACACATAGTTTAGTGTTTGACCTAAACCTTTATGATCAACACAAGATTGTGACATATAGTTTAGTGTTTGACCTAAACCTTTATGATCAACACAAGATTGGGACACATAGTTTAGTGTTTGACCTAAACCTTTATGATCAACACAAGATTGGGACATATAGTTTAGTGTTTGACCTAAACCTTTATGATCAGCACAAGACTGTGACATATAGTTTAGTGTTTGACCTAAACCTTTATGATCAACACAAGATTGTGACACATAGTTTAGTGTTTGACCTAAACCTTTATGATCAACACAAGATTGGGACACATAGTTTAGTGTTTGACCTAAACCTTTATGATCAACACAAGATTGTGACATGTAGTTTAGTGTTTGACCTAAACCTTTATGATCAACACAAGATTGGGACACATAGTTTAGTGTTTGACCTAAACCTTTATGACCATTTTCATTGAGACATATTTTTAGAGTGTGACTTATACCTTTATGACCAATATCATTGTGATACATGATTTAGTCTGTGACTTATATTTTTATGACCGATATCATTTGTGACACATAGTTTAGTGTCAGACCTTTATCATTTCATGGCACATACTTAATGGCCTACAGCTTTATAATCATTATCATTATGGCTATATATGTCACACATTTATTGTGTAATTTAGATTTTTATGAACAATATCATTATGTCTTCTCATGTCACATATTTTTTGTATGTGACTTTCTAACCAATATCATTTGGTTTCTACATGACACATATTTAGTGTATGGTTTAGATCTTTATGAACTATATCATTATAACTTTATGTGTCACATATTTAGTGTATGGCTTAGATCTTTATGAACTATATCATTATAACTTTATGTGTCACATATTTAGTGTGACACATACGACTTGAAGACTATTATCATTATGACATTAAACGTCACATATTTAGTTTGATCACAAGAAATGTATTACCTTTATCATTTTGGCTGTATATGTCACATATTTATTGTCTGACTTCGATCTTTGTATTATAACCAATACCATATGGACAACATATCAACATATTAAGTGCATGGCTTAGATCTATATGAGACCATATGTGGACAGCATATTACATATTAAGTGCATGGCTTAGATCTATATGAGACCATATGTGGACAGCACATTACATATTAAGTGTATGGCTTAGATCTATATGAGACCACATGTATAGCTTAGATCTATATGAGACCATATGTGGACAGTATCTCAAATATTAAGTATATGGCTTAGATCTATATGAGACCATATGTGGACAGCATATTACATATTAAGTGTATGGCTTAGATCTATATGAAACCATATGTGGACAGCATGTCACATATTAAGTGTATGGCTTTGGATCTATATGAGATCATGTGTGGACAGTATATTACATATTAAGTGTATGGCTTAGATCTATATGAAACCATATGTGGACAGCATATTACATATTAAGTGTATGGCTTAGATCTATATGAGACCATATGTGGACAGCATATCACATATTACTGTATGGTTTAGATGTATATGAGACCATATGTGGACAGTATATCACATATTAAGTGTATGGCTTAGATCTATATGAGACCATATGTGGACATCATATCAAATATTAAGTGTATGACTTAGATCTATATGAGACCATATGTGGACAGCATATCACATATTAAGGGTATGGCTTAGATCTATATGAGACCATATGTGGACAGTATCTCACATATTAAGTGTATAGCTTAGATCTATATGAGACCATATGTGGACAGTATCTCAAATATTAAGTATATGGCTTAGATCTATATGAGACCATATGTGGACAGCATATTACATATTAAGTGTATGGCTTGGATCTATATGAGACCATATGTGGACAGCATGTCACATATTAAGTGTATGGCTTGGATCTATATGAGATCATGTGTGGACAGTATATTACATATTAAGTGTATGGCTTAGATCTATATGAAACCATATGTGGACAGCATATTACATATTAAGTGTATGGCTTAGATCTATATGAGACCATATGTGGACAGCATATCACATATTAAGTGTATGGCTTAGATCTATATGAGATCATATGTGGACAGCATATCACATATTAAGTGTATGGCTTAGATCTATATGAGACGTTTATCAAATCAAAAGAAACAAGTCGCTGATATCCTTGCGCAATCAGCCTGTTAAATATTTTTTTTTTCCACTTTTGTTTATCTTGTTGACAATAATGAAATCCGATGTAGACAGGGATTGCATTGAGCTCTAATACGATTTGACTTGCATCAAGCGTATAAGGTACACTACTGAATTCCCGGTGTAACCATAACCCTAGAAAATTGTGTGTCCCGTAAGACCGTTGGCAAATCGTGATGGTTTTAAAACGTTGCTACCAACATTTAGAACGAAATTCAAGCCCTGCGCGGTTATGAGAAAGCAAAAGAATGATAATAATGAAGAAAACGAAATGAGAAAGCAAAAAGAATGATAATAATGAAGAAAACAAAATGAGAAAGCAAAAGAATGATAATAATGAAGAAAACGAAATGAGAAAAAAAAGATCTGCTTCTGGATTTGAACCCGGATCGATGGAATCATGTCTCATCGCCCCCGGCCACACTACACTAACCACTGAGCCATAGCGGCAGATGATGTTGGGGGGTTAAAGAATGATGAATTTAAAGAGACTGCTTACGTAGATCTGTTGTTTTGCTATTATTGTCTTCAATTCACTATGACATTAGATATAAAGATTAAGATTGAGATCTTTTGTTTTGCTATTCTTGTCTTCAATTCAGTATAACATTAGACATAAAGGTTAAGATTGAGATCTTTTGTTTTGCTATTATTGTCTTCAATTCACTATGACATTAGATATAAAGATTAAGATTGAGATCTTTTGTTTTGCTATTATTGTCTTCAATTCACTATGACATTAGATATAAAGGTTAAGATTGAGATCTTTTGTTTTGCTATTCGTGTCTTCAATTCACTATGACATTAGATATAAAGGTTAAGATTGAGATCTTTTGTTTTGTCTTCAATTCACTATAACATCTATTATTGTCTTCAATTCACTATAACATTAGATATAAAGATTAAGATTGAGATCTTTTTGTTCGATAAATCAATTTATGTATACCGAATTGCGAAAATTCTATATCTAAATCTAGAACTACACGGATATAAAACTGTGTCATTTTGTCGATCATAATTATGATTTGAAATAGATTGGAGAGAAATGAAACGGAAGTGGCCCTAGAAATAGATTGAAAGTGATTCCGTTTTTTACCCATTTTAAATTCTAGAATTTTTGAAAGTTAAATTACTCACAAATCAGCTTGAAACTTTAAAAACGATTGGTTGTGTACATTGAATTAATACGTTTTGCAACAATAAAATATATAAAGGCAATTTTACATCCCCCATTTAGATATGTAGTCATCGGGGGGGGGGGAAATAAGCATTGGATATAAGCACAATAAAGGCTCATCGAACTTTTTCTTCTTCTTTTCCATAAGGCTATATTGTTGTCATTTCTTACAGACCTCGTAATGAATTCCTGTTTGTCCATCCTGTTTTTGTTCTCTTTTGCTGTGTGTAGTTTTCCAAAACTGATAACTTCGTTTGTTTATTGTACAATTTTAGTTTATGTGGGTGACGGACTAATTTGTATTGTTGCATTACATATATAAGTATCTTGTCAATATGTATAATTTTATTTGTATTGTTGCATTTCATATATAAGTAGCTTGTCAATATGTATAATTTTATTTGTATTGTTGCATTTCACATATAAGTAGCTTGTCAATGTATAATTTCTACTTCATATATAAGTAGCTTGTCAATGTATAATTTCTACTTCACATATAAGTAGCTTGTCAATGTATAATTTTACTTCATATATAAGTAGCTTGTCAATGTATAATTTCTACTTCATATAAGTAGCTTGTCAATGTATAATTTCTACTTCATATATAAGTAGCTTGTCAATGTATAATTTCTACTTCATATATATGTAGCTTGTCAAGATATAATTTCTACTTTCTCTTGAGACGCTCGCTTTTGTGTTGTTTCAAGCATCGTAGATTTGATTTCAAACCATGCATACCTGTTATATTACATGAATGTATACTTATACTGGTGTACATATATTGTCAGCATTTGTGTTGGATGTTATTACGTTGTTATAAACATATGTAAAGGTGTTATAGTAATCGTCAAGATAAGCAGTGAGGTTAGTTATAGTAATCGTCAAGACAAGCAGTGAGGTTAGTTATAGTAATCGTCAAGATAAGCAGTGAGGTTAGTTATAGTAATCGTCAAGATAAGCAGTGAGGTTAGTTATAGTAGATCAGTGAGGTTAGATAGTAAGCAGTGAGGTTAGTTATAGTAATCGTCAAGATAAGCAGTGAGGTTAGTTATAGTAATCGTCAAGATAAGCAGTGAGGTTAGTTATAGTAATCGTCAAGATAAGCAGTGAGGTTAGTTATAGTAATCGTCAAGACAAGCAGTAAGGCTAGGGGCGTGCCGGAAGGGAAGGAAATGACATTGAATTATATAAAAGCCCCATAGGAACAAAGACGAGACAAATACGAGGAATAGACATCAAAGAAAACCTGGCCACCATGGGAATCGAACCCGCGACCTCGGCATCGTCACCCATGAACTCTTTAGGGAAAGTAGTTAGCTCGGTTGGTAGCACGCTTTCTTTTCATGGCGAGGCGATGGGTGTCGACGCAGAGATCGCGGTTCATTCCCCCGTGGAGGCCAGGGTTCTTTTCTGTTTATTCCTTGTGTTTGTATCGTCTTTCTTCCTATCCTATGGGGTTTTAACATCATGCCATGTCATTTCCTTCATCTTATATCAATCGTCAGTTGCATCATTCGTATCGGATAACAAGTAAAATAATGTCACTAGTTTCCTCAAGGCTGTGACAGCCGAGGCTAATCCTGATTTCTACAGTGTTAAGTGGAACAGTTGACGATGCCATATCGCCTCTTGGACAGGATGCTAATCTGTTGCAGGTTTTACTCACAAGCAGATGCTGCTTCCCATTTACACCTGAGTCGAGTGCCTTTCCCAAAATATACGACGTCGGATGCTTACGTGCCAGGTTTTGTCCCCATGCCTGCATGATGTTTTGTGTCACGTGGTTGATGCGGTTGGTTAGCTGATATGGTGGGGTGGTGGGGGCGGGCGGGGGCGGGGAGGGGAGACTTTTTTCAGCGACAAAATGATAGATAGATATTTGGAGATATAGATTCACTACAATTGCAATGTTACATCTCACGGCTCCGCATAAAGTGTCAAAAAAATCGCTTCCACTCATCCTTGCGCCAGATAGATGGATCGCCACCTAGTCCTATCACAGACAGACAGACCACAAAACAGAAGTCTCTGATGACAGAGTGTTGTGATCTGCATCCGGGACCTCCTTTTTATCGCCCATCTCCGATGTGATAAGGTGTCAGTTCAACTACCTGGACCAGGGCTGATGTGTTGTACCGGAAAGAAAAAGGAAACCGGAAGAAATTGTTCAATCTGTCGGGTACGATCCCACGACCTTTTGGTTGAGAGGCCGACTCCTTGCCTTTGGATCCCCAGGTCCCGTTAGCGTTAATTGGGGGGGGGGAAAGGAAGCGGCACCTGGACTGGCGAGTTTTTGGACCAAAAGATTGATTTTC
>JAXRKP010002831.1:0-12500 GCA_037039925.1 Doris montereyensis
AGTAAAGATCAATTAGTAAGAGTAAAAAGTAATCCAGAGGAGACAGCTGAAGATGTAGATATATCAATGGAAGAAATCCAAACAGCTATAAGAAAAGTGAAATTAGGAAAAGCCCCAGGAGCAGATCAAGTTTATCCAGAAATGATTAAAAACCAAGGGAGAGAGGCAGACAAACTACTACAAGCATGGAAGTCCAAACAGGTGCCAGACGACTAGAAAAGGGAACGGTAGTACCAATACATAAGAAAGAATCAACTATGGAATGCTCAAACTATAGAGGGATATCACTACTTAGCGTTCCAGGAAAGTATATGCCAGGATACTGGAAATGAGACTAAGGAAAAGAGTAGAGGATCAGATTGAAGAGCATCAGAGTGGATTTAGACCAGGAAGAAGTGTACAAGACCACATATTTACAATTAGACAAATAATAGAAAAATTCCTTGAGAGAAACATTGACTTACACCTGTGTTTTATTGACTTAGAAAAGGCATTTGACACTGTGAGGAGGGACGAACTATGGCATTCCTTAAAAGAACACAATGTAGAGCAAAATTTAATAGAAGCCATTAAAAGTTTTTACAATAAACCAACATGTGCAGTGAGAGTAGCTAGAAATATATCTGAAGAATTTGATGTAGATATAAGTGTAAGACAGGGTTGTAGCCTAAGTCCTCTTTTGTTTATCACATTTATGAATTCAGTCGCAAAAGCATCCTCAAAAATGAAGAAAAAATGAATGTAGGTATGTGGAAGCTCAAACCAGTAAATATATTAATGCTTTCATTTGCCGATGCTTTATTTTTGAAAGTGACCTTCAATCGAATATCAACATTATGAACAATGCAATAAATAAAAGAGGAATGAGAGTAAATGTAAACAAAACCAAAACAATTCTAGTAACTAGGTAAGCTCAAACACAATATCGTAAATTGGGCAGGGAGAATTTAGAACAAGTTCAAAGCTACAATTACCTAGGAGTAATGATTACCTCGGAGGGAAAACTAAGAGAGAAATCAGCCAGAGAATCCAAAAGGCAAGTACAATATATAACCATCTAGGAAAGGACATTTGTAGCTAAGCAAGAATTGTCAACAAAAACCAAAATGGCAGTATACAACACCGTTTATTGTCCTACTCTCCTCTATGGCAGTGAAACCTGGACCTTAGACAGTAGAGGAATGCAGTAGAGTACAGACAGCTGAAATGAAATATCTAAGAAGAGTAGAAAGGAAAACTAAAAGAGACAAAATCATAAACACAACAATAAGAGATCAAACCAAAGCAGATGGCATAAAACTAAGATAGAAATAAATCAAATGAGAGGTTTGGCATGTAGACAGAATGAATGACAATAGAATAGCTAAATCAGTATACAGTGCTAAAACCCAAGGTAAAAGACCAAAAGGCAGACCTCGGAAGAAAGTGGGAAAATATATAAAAGAGGCATTAAAGCAAATAAATTTAACTTTCATGGAAAGGAAACAGAAAATGCTAGGACAGGGCAGCCGTGGAGAAATATCATTTCGGGCATCTAAACCCATACACCGGAAGGTAGAATGGGAACTGATAAAGAAAGAAAGAAAGAAATCGCGATACCTTTGTTCTACATGTACACCTACCAGTCATGATGCTGAGCTTTAAGTAAATCATATTTGATCTTCGCTGGATAGTTTTTAAGAAAGCAAAGGTATGCTAAGGAGCTCGTTAATGTGGTCAACAAGACCACGAATATTGGTCTCTAAGGAAAAAAATCCACAACGATGGCACTTCTCTAGAATACACCACAGCCTTAGATCAGACACCAAACTTATATCGCTCTGTTATCGATCGATGCTATTGAGAGTTTACTTACAGGGTGCGTGACTGCTTGGGGTGGTAATATTCTGAAGCAAAATGAAAAGAGTTTGGATTGTATTGTTCGACCTGGAATGACTTTGTGCATTGGGAATATTGCCAATATCTCTCTGCTATATCAAAAGGGTTACTCCAAAAAACCAAAACAAAATCATCAAGTAAAAAGAAATGATCAATCACCCTCCTTCTTACCCTTAATTTTCATTTTATACAAGATCATGAAGAATAATCGTGAAAAATACTAACAGAGAGACATAATAAGATAGGAGATCCTTCCTGCCTTGGTCTCTTCGGCTTTTGTGAGAAAGTGCTACACGCCACAAGATTGCTGTTGTTTTTGATGTCGTTGTTGTTTACTACCATTATCATCTAAATGTCAGTATAAAACTATATTAAAACTTCTTTATTTTTAAAATGTCGTTGTAAATAATTGGGTTGTCGATAATACGTCAAGGAGTATACACAGGTATGGGAAGGTATTTGTACCTCTTAATGACCTCACATAAATCCATAACTTTAGGAGGGTACGTTTACATAGAGTTCAAAGTAGACACACACCTAAATAGTGTACTGTTTATGTAAAGTTAAAAGTAGGCACACACCTAAATGGTGTACGTTTACGTAAAGTTGAAAGTAGGCACACACCTAAGAATAGTGTACGTTTACGTAGAGTTCAAAGTAGGCACACACCTAAGTAGTCTACGTTTACGTAGGGTTCAAAGTAGGCACACACCTAAGTAGTCTACGTTTACGTAGGGTTGAAAGTAGGCACGCACCTAAGGAGGGTACGTTTACATAGAGTTGAAAGTAGGCACACACCTCAGTAGTGTACGTTTACATAGAGTTGAAAGTAGGCACACACCTAATTAGTAGTGATATGCCTCTATAGTTTGAACATTAAGTAGTGTACGTTTACGTAAAGTTCATAGTAAACACACACCTAAGTAGTGTACATTTAGGTAACGTTCATAATAGACACACACTCAAGTAGTGTACGTTTACGTAGATTTCAATGTAGGCACACACCTAAGTATTGTCTTTCCAATGAGTTATGTCTGACCATATATAGAAGGTTTCGAGTATATTTTTTATCCCAACGCTGTACTCTTAGGGAACGTACTTTACGCAAATTTCCTTACTGGACTCAGATGTGAATAAGTAGGCAGGTATAGGCAGAGAATGATATTTGTAAGAATATTAGTACCAGTCAGCATAAACAGGTTGCTATACTGTATGATCGCCAGGGAATTGAGAAGGGATGTGAATGAAATGGCCAAGTAGTTAATAAATGATGTAACAGTTGGCCAGTTGGCGAGCCTGTAGTTCTGCGCGATACAGACTATGAATCCATCTTGATCTTTCTGATCTTTAGATGTTTACACTTGTCGTACTGTACGAAATTCATTCGAAGGGCCCTGAGATCACCGTCACGGTTAGTTCAAACAAAAGAAACAAGCGAAGAGTTGTTTAAAGTAATTGGTATAGTGATTATGTAGATAATAATAATAAGGATGATAATAATAATAATAATAATAACAATAATAATAATAATAATAATAATAATAATAATAATAATAATAACAATAATGATGATGATGATGATGATGAAGATGATGATGATGATGATGATGATGATGATGATGATGATGGTGATAATACTAATACTACTACTACTAATAATAATAATAATAATAATAATAATAATAATAATAATAATAATAATAATAATAATAAAATATGATGTACATAGATGAAGAAGATGCAAATAATTAATTCACGAGTTAGCATTTTTTTGGGTATGGGTTGGGGGTGGTGGTGGGGGGAGGGAGTTGGGTAGCCCAGAGGGAAGCTGTCAGCCTCTCAACCCAAAAGTTGTGAGTTCCATTCCCGTCGATGGTTGGACATTTGGTCGAGGCACTCTTAGGAAAAGCCTTTGATGGTTTGGACATTTTGTCGAGGCACTCCTAGGAAAAGCCGTTGATGGTTGGACATTTTGTCGAGGCACTCCTAGGAAAATCCGTTGATTGTTGGACATTTTGTCGAGGCACTGCTAGGAAAATCCGTTGATGGTTGGACATTTTGTCGAGGCACTCTTAGGTAAAGCCGTTGATGGTTTGTTCATTTTGTCGAGGCACTCCTAGGAAAATCCGTTGATGGTTGGACATTTTGTCGAGGCACTCCTAGGAAAAGCCTTTGATGGTTGGACATTTTGTCGAGGCACTCCTAGGAAAAGCCGTTGATGGTTGGACATTTTGTCGAGGCACTCCTAGGAAAATCCGTTGATGGTTGGACATTTTGTCGAGGCACTCTTAGGCAAAGCCGTTGATGGTTGGACATTTTGTCGAGGCACTCTACGGAAAAGCCGTTGATGGTTGGACATTTTGTCGAGGCACTGCTAGGAAAATCCGTTGATGGTTGGACATTTTGTCGAGGCACTCCTAGGAAAATCCGTTGATGGTTGGACATTTTGTCGAGGCACTCCTAGGAAAATCCGTTGATGGTTGGACATTTTGTCGAGGCACTCCTAGGAAAATCCGTTGATGGTTGGACATTTTGTCGAGGCACTCTTAGGAAAAGCCGTTGATGGTTGGACATTTGTCGAGGCACTCTTAGGAAAAGCCGTTGATGGTTGGACATTTTGTCGAGGCACTGCTAGGAAAATCCGTTGATGGTTGGACATTTTGTCGAGGCACTCTTAGGCAAAGCCGTTGATGGTTGGACATTTTGTCGAGGCACTCCTAGGAAAATCCGTTGATGGTTGGACATTTTGTTGAGGCACTCCTAGGAAAATCCGTTGATGGTTGGACATTTTGTCGAGGCACTCCTAGGAAAAGCCGTTGATGGTTGGACATTTTGTCGAGGCACTCTTAGGAAAATCCGTTGATGGTTGGACATTTTGTCGAGGCACTCCTAGGAAAATCCGTTGATGGTTGGACATTTTGTCGATGCACTCTTAGGAAAAGCCGTTGATGGTTGGACATTTTGTCGAGGCACTCTTAGGAAAAGCCGTTGATGGTTGGACATTTTGTCGAGGCACTCTTAGGAAAAGCCGTTGATGGTTGGACATTTTGTCGAGGCACTCTAGGAAAATCCGTTGATGGTTGGATATTTTGTCGAGGCACTCTTAGGAAAATCCGTTGATGGTTGGACATTTTGTCGAGGCACTCCTAGGAAAATCCGTTGATGGTTGGACATTTTGTCGAGGCACTCCTAGGAAAATCCGTTGATGGTTGGACATTTTGTCGAGGCACTCCTAGGAAAATCCGTTGATGGTTGGACAACTGCTAGGAAAATCCGTTGATGGTTGGACATTTTGTCGAGGCGTTGACTGGACTAGGGACTCCTAGGTAAAGCCGTTGATGGTTGGACATTTTGTCGAGGCACTCCTAGGAAAATCCGTTGATGGTTGGACATTTTGTCGAGGCACTCATTTTTAGGCACTCCTAGGAAAATCCGTTGATGGTTGGACATTTTGTCGAGGCACTCCTAGGAAAATCCGTTGATGGTTGGACATTTGTCGAGGCACTCCCTAGAAAATCGATGGTTGGACATTTTGGAAACGGCGTGTTGATGGTTGGACATTTTGTCGAGGCACTCCTAGGAAAATCCGTTGATGGTTGGACATTTTGTCGAGGCACTCCTAGGAAAATCCGTTGATCGTTGGACATTTTGTCGAGGCACTCTTAGGAAACGGCGTTGATGGTTGGACATTTTGTCGAGGCACTCTTAGGGAAAGGTACTGTCTTGTTTCTGCTTTCCTCACTCGAGTCAGGTATAAAAGAGTTCCAAAGTGTGGGTATTGTGAAGATGTGTCTTGTCTAACTGTCACTACAAAGCACTTAGCAGACAGCTTTATAATATTATTAATGCTCCCCAGAGGGTTGACGTATAGACTTAGAACGAAATTGTCAGCTGTGGATAAATGATCTGAAATCACTGGACCTGCACTCGTTCAGAACTACCTACTATATTACTATCTTTATGCTTATCTTTACCAATGGGAGAAAGCAAAAGCGGTGTGGAAACTAATGGCAAACTACCACATTATGGCGTATGCCTTGAAAAATCAGGACTCTATTCCTGATAAGCGTACGGCATAACTGTCGGTATGGGATTTACTTTACTAGTCGATTAATCTCTATAGGCAAGGAATTCCAAAAAACAATCTAACAACATGTCACTGATATACATGTCAAGAGAATCGGAAGAGTGCAAGCGCAATAGTATATAAATAAAGTATAGTTCCTTTAAGGCCCTCATTGCCCATGGAGCCGGAGCCTATCCCGGTTTGATATAACGTGAAGTGGAACATCAGGGCCAGGATGCTAGTCTGACGCAGTTTTTTACTTCTAAGCTAGTGCTTGTTCCCATTTGCACCTAGGTAGAGAGGGAAATTGCGTGCTAAACGTCTTTCCCAAAGAACACAACGTCGGACCTAGCTTTGTTACGATTTGGGACTTCATGATCATCGGTCAGGCAGCCTAACCGCTTGCTCACCAACAGTACAAGTGCAATTGTTTATCAATACAGCCGGTAGGAAATCGGAAGAAAACATCAAGCTACTGGTATTTCATTTCCTATTTTTCAAATTTGGTAAATGTTCTGTGTATAAAGTAATCATAATAATTTGTGACTTCCTTAAATTCGTCACATCGCCTCTCGTATCAGAAAAAAAGGGTTCAGTGGCCCAGGGGCATGGTTGTTGACCTCTCAACCAAAAGATCGCGGGTTCACTTATGACAGCTTGAAAAAATGTTTCTCGTATTATCTCGAGTGAAATTCATCCCATAGTCGAGGTAGGTCGATCGGCACCTAGTGCCATCGGAGACAGACGATAGAAATGAGACCCCGTATGCAAATCACAATACTCTGTTCCCTGTTAAAGATTCATGGCTGTTTACAGGGAAATCTGAGCGAATTTAAAAAAGCGAACGAAAAGAATTCCCAGATATTTCTAGTCTTAGTTTTAGATTTGAGTAGAATTAAATCAAATCAAATCAAATCAAATCATATCCAAAAACAAATCCGAAGTCTGGGCTTATCTGTGCCACACCGCCTTTCTTTCATTCATTACGGTTGGCGTCTAATGCATCTCACGCATTGATTTGTTACCGTTTTTGAACCCACTTGCGTCCAATCACTCTCAATAGCTGCTGCGTGCAATGTGATCGAAGTAGATATACACTATTTATATAGAAGGAGCCACGGTGCTTTCTGAAGCCTGAACAATTAAAACATGCGGTTAGAGATAAACATCGGTCTCACATTGGTCATCATCGCTTCAGTCAACAATAGTAGCTGTCTCAGTTTGAGGAATTTTTCACTACGAGGCTTACGAATGTGACCATGGTATGATTCCCGATTTTGAAAAAAATAAAACCTTTGAGGTTAGTCGAGGTCAGGAGTGTCAAATCACGTGTTGAGTGCACAATTATGCACCGGCAACAGATCTGTGAATTATCCTTTGTTTGCCATGGCTTACAGCCAGTCTGAGAACATGACATCATGGACCTGTCAACTACTGACCACAATTATTTCCCAATTTAGTTCGTATGAAATTGAAGACGATTTGAAGGATGTGGCATTGACACCATTTTGTGGTATCTACTTTCCTCAAGGTATTTATTAATTATTTTTATGCGATTTAATCATAAACCATGATTTTCTATCTGATAATTAATTTTCAGTCTAATTGACGATGTGGTTTTATCTTAAGATGTATTATTCTTTTATTATTTTCAAAGAGCACTTTGACATGGAACAATACCCCAAAACTATGCTCTCAATGCGGTGGAGGGAGCTGGGAGTGTGATAGCAGGGGTAGGGGTAGTCATGTGCTGGCCATTTCTACAGAGACTTGGTTTGGTTGAATGCATTATAATTTATTCTTCTTTTGCAACAAATTCAAATTTAAATTCAAATTCAAATTCATTGTCAAATTCAAATTCATAGTCAAATTCAAATTCAAATTCAAATTCAAATCCAAATATTATAGTGGGCGACCTAAATACAAAGGTTGGTTGTAACAATAGTACAAATGAAGAGAGCTATGGGAAAAGAAGGATGTGCCGTTATAAATGACAACGGAGAAAGATTATTGGACTTTTTGCAACACTAACGATTTTGTTATTGGTGGAACTTTGTTTCCTCATAAAGATATTCACAAGCTACATGGTGTTCCCATTTTGGCGTGAAAGTAAAAAGAGGATTGACTTTTTGGGAAGTGACCACCGTGTAGATCCTTGCAAATCTAAAAATCAAAAAGAAAAGCAAATACGACAGGAAAAGGCAGATAACGATTGAAAATGCACAAACTTAAAGATCCTAAACAGCCAAAACGTTTTAATGATAAGTTTGAAGAACAAGTTTCAGGGTGCTGACTGATATGAATGATGACAAACCATGTGATGGAAAAAATCAACAGCAGATGGAACGCTATCAAACACAAGGCTTAGAGACAGTTAAAAGATGTTTAGGAACAAAAAGACACAAAAGGAAAAGAATTGAAAAGAGGAAGCAAATTAAGAAGAAAATACTTGATGCAAAATCAAGCAGATTCAAGAAAATGTTCAAACAGTACCAGGAAATAAACAAGGAAGTGAAAAGGAGTGCAAGACAAGACAAAAAATGTCATTCATGGAAAGACTTTCCAATGAAGCAGAAGAAGCATCACGAGTGGGAGACCAAGGTAGAATTTATACAATTGCAAAAGTAATCAGTGGAAAACATCAAAGTACGGGAAAATTATATTTCAAACAAACAACGAGAGCTTCTCACAAAATGCAAAATAGACAAAATGCAAGACATTTTATGAGAAGATGGAGGTTAAACCAGCCACCATGTTCAAAGAAGCAAGCATTGAAGGGGCATCACCAAGATTTGAATATTAGTACAGAACCACCTGAGGGGAAAATAACATAGCGAATGTCAAAACAAATTACTGGAGAAGAACAGGTCAGGGAAAGAGATTAACAAACTTGGGACGAAACTTTCATTAATCCATTATAGAGCAATGCAGGGAAAGAAAGACAGAGACGCCTGCATATATCTTCTTCTTCTTCTTCTTCTTCTTCTTCTTCTTCTTCTTCTTCTTCTTCTTCTTCTTCTTCTTCTTCTTCTTCTTCTTCTTCTTCTTCTTTCCAAACCTGTGTTGCATTTTCTTCTTCTTCTTTTTTCTTGTACGGATGCTTCTAGTGTTGTTGTTGTTCTTCTTCTTCTTCTTCTACTTCTTCTTCTTATTCTTCTTCTTCTTCTTCTTCTTCTTCTTCTTTTCTTCTTCTTCTTCTTCTTCTTCTGTATGGCAGACTTCTTCTTCTTCAGATTCTTCTTCTTCTTCTTCTTCTTCTTCTTCTTCTAAGTTCTTCTTCTTCTTCTACTTTTTCTTCTTCAGAGCTTCTTCTTCTTCTTCTTCTTCTTCTTCTTCTTCTTCTTGATCTTTTCTTCTTCTTTTCTTCTTATCGGGTGGTGTTCTTCTTCTTAATCTGAGTGGATGGATTCTTTTCTTCTTCTTGTGAAGGATGACATTTTCTGAGGGATTCTTCTTCTTCTTGAATTGATCTTCTTCTTCTTCTCTTTCAAGTCACTTCTTCTTCTTCTTCTTCTTCTTCTTATGATTCTGATTATGTCTTCTGAGTTCTTCTTCTTCTTGTTTATTATTTGAGACTTTTCTTCTTCTTCCACATTATTTCATGGTTTGAAGCCGTGCAGCCCCAGCACTGCTGTTTAGAATAGGTTGACGTAATGGCGTGTCGTAAGAGGATACTAAATGGCGACTAAGGTGGTGGCCCCCGAAACAGAGCCACCTGCCCTCCAGGTTGGGGGTTGGGGCGGGGTCAGCAGCTTCTACCTCGGAAACCCCAACTTAAAATGCTACAAAAATGTCACGAAAGAGAATCATCATCTGCCTACCAGAGGAGGGATGATCTTGTCCCAGAATGATGAAGCCCTGGGAAAGCCTCGAAAGGGAACTCCAGAGAGCGGATGGACCTCCCAATCCTCTTCTCCTTCTTCTTCTTCTTCTTCTTGAATTCTTCTCTTCTTCTTCTTCTTCTTCTTCTTCTTCTTCAAGAACTTAAGTTTTCTTCAAGATCTTGACTTCTCAGACTTCTTCGATGTCCTTGGAGTAAAATCAAAGAGGTTCTTCTTCTTAAGAACTCTTGGAAAGAGAAACTTCTAACTTCTGCTTCTTGAGCAGCTTCTTCTTCTTCTGTATCGATAGCCGCTGAAGGCCTAATCATTAATATTTACACAATCGTTAAAAGCAGCAGTAGTCATTATAAGGGAGCTGTTGTGACGTTAGGACTCAAATCAAAATGTTAGTAACGACAAGAGTCTTATCTTAAGACCACACCTGGCTCAGTACCAGGTATGTGTCCCGGACGAGGTATTTAACCCGTCCTGGGTGATACCAAGAAATTGTGAGCAGTTCCAACCCATGGACATACCTATGAAGAACAAGGATGGAAACTACTTTTCCAAGAACGGAGGGCTAGATTAAGTTACCTTCGCCTCGGGAGCAGGTTTACTCTTGGTCACTACAAAACAGATCCAGCAACTGAAGATCACGACAATAAATCTAACATCAAGCGGAAAAATGAAATAAAGCATTAGAAGAAATTTAAGAACAAAAGACACATTCATAAAACGTCATTGTTGAGGTTCAAAGGAACCTTTCTCAACACAGGTATTACATTTTCTCTCTGGGGGAAGAAAGATCAAGAGAATATCACAATATTTACTGATCATTCATATGTCTAAAAAAAAGAGAAGTCTTACTCACAGAGTTAACGCTCATGTCAGAGCTGGAGAAAAGAAAGTCGTTCAACATTTATTCGGAAAAGCAACAATGCAGTAGATTCTTTTTAGATCTTTTGAGAGCAAGATTTACCAAAGAGACATCAATCATTTTTAGCCGTTTTGTTGCATTAAGAAACAGAGGCGTGAGTGAATTCATTTCGACATAAAAGAGGTAGAAAGAGAATCCTAGGATTTCGTCACCGCGACAATTTGAACTTGCCGTTCTTTAAGGACTACACGAAGCTGTACATGTAACGTTCGGTCAGCGTGACATTTCTCAATGTTTGTAAATCATGATTGAGCTCACACTTTCATCGATCCTTTAATCTCACTAATTTTTTCAATTGCTCCTTTGATTTTATTACGGGATATTTCCTCTTTACCGTCCGACAATTGCATTGACTTTTCCCTCAGAATATATTCTCCAGACTAACTGTGTCACAATACTTTCTTAGTCCCTTCCATATTGTCAAATTAGGTTTATTTAGAAATAACTATTCAAGTCCTTTTCTTTTTGGGCTCTAAAAAGACTAAAATTTTAGATAATTCCTTCAAGTTTTTTCTTCTCTTCTCTTTCTTATATTTTGGCCAATGTTTCTCTGGTCTTTCTTTCAGGATCTTTCTTTATATTATTTTATTATTATTATCATTATCATTATTAAATTATCGATTATTATTATCGAAATGTTTATTAGTGTGTGGAATTATTATTATTCTATTATGATTATTAGAGATTATTATTATTATTATTATTATTATTATTATTAGCATTGTGAATTATGTTCTCTTTGGATTGTTTGTTTCGTTTGTATATTTCATTGGGCTGTTACCTTCTATGTCCTTGGGCAATAGCATTGTTTACGTTTCTAGATTTAGCATGTGTCATTCATTTGTTTAGAATCGAGTCTTATTGATAGCGATATTCTTCCTCAGAATGTTTTTAAACCAATATCAAGACAAACAACACTACATCTATTGTCGTATTTGAATGTTATGTTTTGTACATTTGATCTAGTCGTAGTTAGCGTTACGTTTGACATTTTGATCTGTGTCGTAGTTAGCGTTACGTTTTGTACATTTGATCTGTGGCGTAGTTAGCGTTACGTTTTGTACATTTGATCTGTGTCGTAGTTGAAGGTTACGTTTTGTACATTTGATCTTGGCGTAGTTAGCAAAAACGTTTTGACATTTGATTTGTAGTTAGCGTTACGTTTTGTACATTTGATCTGTGTCGTAGTTAGCGTAAACGTCTGTTCTCACTAGATCCCCCTTCTTTTTAATAGAAGATATAAATTATTTTAATTTTTTCTCATTCCATTAGGCAATGCCCAAGTGAGATAATCTAATATTTAATATTCGACCTCATAAGGTTTAGGGATGTCGGTAGTCCACAAATCAAAATGCCTCTAAACCAAAAGTCCCGGGTTATTTTTGACCCACCGACGATTGTAACAATTTTCTCGAGTTTTTTTCAAACTTAATCAAACCATCTGGTCCATGTAGGTGGAAACACCTAATCTCACCGGAGACGGACGATAAAAAGGAGGTCTCGTGTGCAGATCCCAACAGTCCATTAACTTTAAGATCCCTTGGTTGTTTACAGGGCAGTCGTGTGTAAAATTTTAATAAATCCTATTAAAGCCCCGTCGTATTACCTTAGTTGTGGATGTGGGTAAATCAAATCCAAATCAAATCCAAATCAAACAAACAAACATACATGCTTATTTGATCGTACAAGAAAGTGAGTTGATAATGTCTTTGGTCTAAAGGTATAAAGCAAGGCCTAGATTCCTTTTTTCCTTTCCAGAATAATATAATGTAATTTAGCCTCTAGAGATGGTGTAAAA
>JAXRKP010002831.1:17500-34085 GCA_037039925.1 Doris montereyensis
AATATTTATACATTTTTTGTATTGATCCATCTAAATCTTTACTTTAACAGACAGGCACTATTTTTATATTATATATATAGGAATATATATATTACATATATATATATATATATATATCTTTATATATATATTCTTTATATATATATTCTATATATATATGTATATGAATATATATATACATATATATATATATATATATATATATATATTTATATATTTATATATATATATATATATATAAATAATATAGGTATTTATACAATGTATCTATATATGTATAAATATCATGGAGATAGGCAAGAGGATAAAAAGATAGATAGACAGATATATTGATACATGTAGATAGATATTCAAAGTGTCTTTTTTATTATGAACCGATATGAAATTGAAGCAACTCCAAACGCACTTGCGTAGAAACTTCTTTTTGATACAGATGGCACATTTGTAAAAGTTTCATGTGGCAGTTAAGTGTATTTGCCAAGCGTCCGGTTGATAATGACATCATATACGAAATTGATGATATATGTTTTCACTTTGGTGCAGAACTCGTTGGTGCGCAACTCTTCCGATAAGTCTTAAATTTTCTTTGACATTACAATGTCATGTTTGAGTAAGCAATAAGCAACAATGTCCATATAGTAGTTATGACTTTTCAAACTGTCATTCAGACCTGCAGATGAGAACCACCAGTTTAGATAAGCATCAACAACCTTCATTTATTAATTTTTATTTTGACTTTCTTCGACTCGTCACCACTCCATCCACGCTGTCTGTCGTGACAAAGTGTCTGTACCAGCGACATATAGAGGTTACGCTTGGAGTTTTTTATTTTCTTAAAAATTATATTCTGTATTTCTTGCAGAGATGAAAATCCAGGGATGGACATGGGGACAGATGAGCAATTGGCATCTGATCGCGTTCAATTGCGATCCACTGTGTCGGCCTTATGTGCTGCCTAAGCACGACGAGAATAAGCAACAAACAAAAAACATCCTGCAAATAATCGTGATTTGTTTTATTTAACCAAAACGCTACCTTTGCTTTATCCATATCATCTGCCATTTTTGTTTTGGACAACGGGCATTCATAAACAATCGCGTACCTTCAATTTACTCTATTTCACTAATAATTACGTGCGCTCTTGAAATGATATCCCATACAACTTACGTAAATTGCCCACAGTGTGCACACAATCCCAGCCTCAACAACGTTCTGCGAGAAGCAATTTTAGAGTTGTTTTGATTTCGTGTCGGATCATATTATAAAATGACATCCTGTATATTGGGCGTCTTTTGTAAGAAACACAATGTTTGACTCATTGACTGTTTGCATGAACAATGACACATTTTAAGAGCTGGGACCCAGTGACAGGCAGAGAATGATAAAGATGTTTGAGGAAGATGTAATATCTGCATATCGACTGAATATTGTTTTTGTGGTATAGTGAGAAGCAATAAAGACATGGGTTTGAATTTATTTTCCCCCTTAATTTGTATAAGTCATATCGTCAGATGATGTTAATGCCAAAGTGAGATTTAGATTTTTTGAGAAAGACGAACAATAATAATTTTCCTAGCAGTTTCGAGTTTAAAGATCTTTGACAGCAAATATTGATATGTTGATATCTTTGGAGGTGTTGAAGCTGAATCGTAGTGGTGTAATGTGAAGATGTAATCACGACAACACTGCCTGGTACAGGTGGGGTTTTGTCACAACGTTGTACTCTTAGGAAATGTACTTCACTCGAATTTCCTCACTTAACTCAGGTTTGAATGAGGACCTAGCTGATAGGTATAGAAAGATCTTGTCAGTGTTGGTACGAAAAGTCAACATCCTTGTGTGACGTATGCATCCCCACGGGAGTTAAGAAGGACTTTGAATGACATGGTCTGCTGAGGGATAAATGATGTACAGTCGGTGAGCCTGCACTGTGCCGTGATACGGACTGTAGATCCATCTTCATCTTTATATTTTGTGCTGGCAAATATAGATGTTTATAAGAGGGTTCTAAAAATAAAGAAATTCAAGCAATCAGATTTAAAATTTGGGTTTTCTTATTCAATACGATCTGACTTAAACATTGGGCAAGTCTTATTGAATACGATCTGATTAAACCTTGGGCAATTATAATTCAATACGATCTGATTTAAACCTTGGGTTTTCTTATTCAATACGAACTGATTTAAACATTGGGCAATTCTTATTCAATACGATCTGATTAAACTTTGGGCAATTCTTATTCAATACGATTTGAGGTTAAACCTTGGGCATTCTGAAAAAAAAAAAATTTTATTCAATACGATCTGATTTAAACCTTGGGCAATAAAAAAAATATTACATTCAATACGATTTGATTTAAACTTTGGGTTTCTCATTCAATACGATTTGATTTAAACTTGGGCAAAAATTTTTTCGAGTTCAAATTGAATACGATCAGGAAAAAATTAAAAAAATGATTTTAAACCTTGGGCAATTTCATTCAATACGATCTGATTTAAACGTTTTCTTATTCAATACGATTTGATTTAAACCTTGGGCAATTCTCATTCAATACGATCTGATTTTAAACAAAGGGCTCATTCAATTCTCATTTAAATACGTTTTCTAATCTGATTTAAACGTTGGGCAATTCTCATTCAATACGATCTGATTTAAACGTTGGGCAATTCCTATTCAATACGATCTGACTTAACCTGATTTAAACGTTGGGCAATTCAATACGATCTGATTTAAACGGAGGGCAATTCCTATTCAATACGATCTGAAACTTGGGCAATTCTAATTCAATACGCTGATTTAAATGCAATTCTTATTCAATACGATTTGACTCAAACCTTGGGAAATTCTCATTCAATACGATTTTACTCAAACCTTGGGCAATTCTCATTCAATACGATCTGATTTAAACGTTGGGCAATTCTCATTCAATACGATCTGATTTAAACGTTGTGCAATTCCTGTTCAATACGATCTGACTTAACCCTTGGGCAATTCTCATTCAATACGATCTGATTTAAACCTTGCAATTCTTATTCAATACGATCTGATTTAAACCTTGCAATTCTCATTCAATACGATCTGATTTAACCCTTGCAATTCTTATTCAATACGATTTGACATACACTTTGGGAAATTCTCATTCAATACGATCTGACTTAAATTTTGGGAAATTCTTATTCAATACGATCTGACTTAAACTTTGGGAAATTTTCATTCAATACGATCTGATTGAAACATAGGCATTTCTTATTCAATACGATATGATTGAAACATAGGCATTTCTTATTCAATACGATATGATTGAAACATCGGCGTTTCTTATTCAATACGATATGATTTAAACATCGGCGTTTCTTATTCAATACGATATGATTTAAACATCGGCGTTTCTTATTCAATACGATTTGATTTAAACATCGGCGTTTCTTATTCAATACGATATGATTTAAACATCGGCGTTTCTTATTCAATACGATATGATATAAACCTCTTTCTTTTCTTTTTTTATCAGTTCCCATTCTACCTTTCGGTGTATGGGTTCACATGCTCGAGATGATCTTTTCTCCAGGATGCCCTGTCCTAGCATTTTCTATTTCCTTCAAAAAATGTTAAATTTCTATGCTTCATTGTCTCTTTAATATCTTCTTTCCACTTCCTCCCACGCCTGCATTTTGGTCTTTTACTTTGGGCTTTAGCTCTGTATACTGATTTAGCTATTCTATTATTATTCATTCTGTTTACATGCCCAAACCATCTCAATTGATTTGTTTCTATCTTAGTTTTTATGCCATATGCTTTCGTTTGATCTCTTATTGTTGTGTTTCTGATTTTGTCTCTTTTAGTTTTCCCAACTACTCTTCTTAGATATTTCATTTCAGCTGCCTGTATTCTACTGTATTCTCTACTGTCTAAGGTCCAAGTTTCGTTGCCATGGAGGAGAGTAGGACAACAAACTGTATTGTATACTGTCATTTTGGTTTTTGTTGATAATTCTTGCTTACCTGCAAATGCCTTTCCTAGATGGTTATATATTGTACTTGCCTTTTGATTCTCTTCATTGATTTCTTCTCTTAGTTTTCCCTTAAAGTTAATCATTACTCCTAGGTAATTGTAGCTTTAAACTTGTTCTCAATTCTCCCTGCCCAATTTAAGATTGTGTCTTACAAGCATTGTTTTGGTTTTTTTGCATTTACTCTCATTCCTCTTTCATTTAGTTCATTGCTCATAATGTTGATATTCGACTGAAGGTCACTTTCTGATTTTCCAAACAGAACTAAATCATTGGCAAATGAAAGCATTGATACATTTATTGATTTGAGCTTCCACATACCTACATTCATTTTCTTCATTTTTGAAAATGCCTTTGCGACTGGATCCCTAAATGTGATAAACAAAAGAGGACTTTGTCTTACTCCTATATCTACATCAAATTCTGCAGATATGTTTCCAGCTACTCTCACTGCACATGTTGGTTTATTGTAAAATCCTTTAATGGCTTCTATTAAATTTTGCTCTACATTGTGTTTTTTATAAGGAATGCCATAGTTCGTCTATCCTCACAGTGTTACATGCCTGTTCTAAGTCAATAAAACACAGGTGCAGGTCAATGTTTTTCTCAAGGAATTTTTCTATCATCTGTCTAATTATCGATATAATAATAATAATAATAATAATAATAATAATAATAATAATAATAATAATAATAATAATAATATCAATAATAATAATAGTAATAATAATAATAATAATAATAATAATAATAATAATAATAATAATAATAATAATAATAATAATAATAATAATAATAATAATAATAATAATAATAATAATATAATAATAATAATAATAATAATAATAATAATAATAATAATAATAATAATAATAATAATAATAATAATAATAATAATAATAATAATAATAATAATAATAATAATAATAATAATAATAATAATAATAATAATAATAATAATAATAATAATAATAATAATAATAATAATAATAATAATAATAATAATAATAATAATAATAAATAATAATAATAGTAATATATACTTCTATGGCGCCTTTTCTCAAAAGAGCTCAAAGCGCCTGCCAATAGCATACAATACAACATAAATAAAATATAATGGTCGTAGAACATGATATTTAAAAGAGTCAAAATGTATCATATGATTTTCTTAAAATAGATGACTTTAAGAGTCTACTCAAAAGATTAAAAAACAACAATCATAAAACATAAAAAGAGTATAACATGATAACGAAACCTAAAAGATACATTTAAATAATACATTAACCTAAAAAGATAGATACAATGAATTAGTAAAATATTCAATGAATAGAGCATTCTTACAAGAGATACGAGATATATAATGCGCATAGACATAATCAAAAGATTCATTAACAAATATAAGCTATCCTAACAAAAACAACGATTGTTAAAGGCTTAAAAAGACGCTAAGCATTATATGCCCTCTTAAAAAGGTGGGTTTTAAGAGACTTCCTAAACGATTCAAGGGATATAGAGTTCCTACAACATTCATCCAGACCATTCCACAGTTGAGGTGCACACACAGAATAAGCTTTCTCACCCAAACGAGTCGATGTACGGGGTATACAAAGATAGTTACTATTATTAGACTTCAAGGCTCTGGGTTTAAAATAGGGGGTTAAAAGCTCGTCTAGATAGGGGGAGCTAGATTATTTATACATTTATGTGTCATGCAAAGGACCTTGAAGTCAATTCTCTATCGAACCGACAACCAATGGATGTCTTTAAGTACATTGGTAATGTGATCAGATTTTTTTAAGAGCAATAGTTCTGGCTGCATAATTTTGTATCTTTTGAAGTTTAGATAGTTATTTTTTAGACATACCAGACAAGAGGGAGGTGCAGTAATCCAAGCCACTAGTTACAAAGGCATTTATCAAACTTTAGCATTATATTCATCAATAAAACATTTGATTCTGCTTATATTCTTAAGATGGAACATAGATGTTCGACATATTTTATTATTTTGCTTCTCCATTGTGAGCTGAGGATAAGAAGAAAGCCTAAATTATCAACAGCATTGGAAATTTCAATATGTGAATTACAAATATTTACATTGCATGCATTAACAGTTTTGAGCGATGTACGCGTTCCAAAAACAATTATATCTGTTTTATTTCCATTTAATCTAAGTCTGTTTTCTGTCATCCAAGTCTGTATATTGTGGTGCAATCTTGAAGTGTCCGAATGGATGCTGCAGGATTGCTGGTGCCCAGGGGTATGTATAGTTGAGTGTCGTCTGCATATAGATAATATTTGATGTTATGCCTCTCAATTATGTCAGCTAATGGAGTGGTGTAGAGAGTAAAGAGAACTGGTCCTAGGTTAGACCCTTGGGGAACACCATGTTGTAGTTTTAAAGGCGATGATCTCAAAGAGTCAATCAATACCGATTGTGTTCTCTCCTGAAGGTAGGTATCGAACCATTTATTTAGGCAGTCTCGCTGATTCCAAATTGGTGTTGCAATCGTGATAGCAAGATTCCATGGTCGATAGTGTCAAATGCGGCGCTCAGGTCTAACAAAACGAGCATGACACATGACTTGTTGTCGATCATCCTAATGATGTCATTGTGCACCCTCAAAAGCGATGTTTCCGTACTGTGGTGTTTTTGTACGCAGATTGGAAATGTGTCGACATTTTGTAGCTATCGATGTGTTGCGTAAGACGGCGGTTAACAATTTTCTCAATGATCTTGGACAAAGGCTCGCAGATTAGAGATTGGTTTATAATTCTTGAGTTCGTCCTTATTCAACGATGCTTCTTTAATGATAGGGGTCACAACAGCGTGTTTAAGTGGACAATGGAAATATGCCATTATGAAGGATGTTGTTCACTATGGTTGAGATGGCAGGAGACAGCATATCTGAGAACTTCTTTAACAACCGGGTTGGTATGGAGTCAAGATCACAAGTTTGAGATGGCATTTTATTGATTACATTTTCAATTTCCTTTGGTGATGTTGGCTCGAATTCCGAGGGAGTAGAGCTAACTCCAGGATTAGAATTTTCAGAATCGATACATAAAGTAGATGGATTTTGATGACTTAGGTGGTCTCTAATTTTAGCTACCTTATCAATAAAGAAATTGTTGAAGTTTTCACAAATTTTCGTTCAATCTTTAACAATACTGGGTACATAGGGCCTAGCAAACCAGATGTTATTTTAAAAAGCTAATTGGTATTGCCTTTATCCTGATATATAGAGTTATTAATGTGTCTTCGTTTGGCGTCAGTCAGCATTTTGTTCATTTTATTACGGATGGCTTTGTAATGATTCTTGTTACTGTCTGATTTTGATTTCGACAATTTTCGTTCCGCATGCCTCAGTTCTTGCTTAATATTTCGAATGTCGTCAGTGTACCATCGGCAGTTGGGTCTTATAGTAATGGTGCCACTTTTAATGGGGGCAAACGAATCAATGATTTTACTATTTTGTAATTGAAAATTTTCACTTTGTCGTAAACATTTTCAATGGGTTTGATCTTCTCGTTGATCTTAGCTTCTAAAATTGACGATTTTAGGTGATTCAAGTTGATATTTTTCGTTCTTTCTATATTTAATGGTCTTCTTTGTTGGCATAGGTTTGGGTAATGCCCAAGTGAAAGATACAGTGGTGATCAGAGAAATGTGGATTGGAAACTATGTAATCGACGGGTCATCATTTTTGTGTGTAGTTACTAAATCAAAGATATGCCCAGTTATGTGTGTACTTTCATCAACGTGTTGAACTAAATTGAAACTGTCAAGCAGAATTAATAATTTTTTAGCATTGTTGTTGTCATTGTCATCAATGTGAGGTTGAAATCCTCGTGTAAATACTAATATGAGGTCCTGTACACTTCTTCCTGGTCTAAATTCACTCTGATGCTCTCCAGTCTGATCCTCTACTCTTTTCCTTAGTCTCATTTCCAGTATCAAGGCATATACTTTTTCCTGGAACGTTAAGTAGTGATATCCCTCTATAGTTTGAGTATTCCATAGTTGATCCTTTTTTTAGGTATTGGTACTACCTGTTTGGACTTCCATTCTTGTTGGCAAATTGCATGTAGTAGTTTGTCTGCATCTCTCCCTTGATTTTTAATCATTTCTGGATAAACTTAATCTACTCCTGGGGCTTTTCCTAATTTCATTTTGCTTATAGCTGTTTGGGTTTCTTCCATTGGTATATCTACATCTTCAGCTCTCTTCTCTGGGATTATTTGTTATTCTTACTATTTGATCTTTACTCCTTGTTTCATACGGTCTAGAGGGATTATGCAATTGATGAAAATGCCTTGGTCAGTCAAGATCTGCCTACAAGGCAGCATAAGACTCGTGGAGAGTGGGATTATCTACTTCCCGTACAGGTGCCTACCAGTCCACTACCCGGTATTTCTTATTCAATACGATCTGATTTAAACCTTGGGTCTTTCTTATTCAATACGATCTGATTTAAACCTTGGGTCTTTCTTATTCAATACGATCTGATTTAAACCTTGGGTCTCTTCTTATTCAATACGATCTGATTTAAACCTTGAGTATTTCTTATTCTATACGATCCGATGTAAACCTTGTATATCTTATTCTATATGATCTGATTTAAACCTTGAGTATTTCTTATTCTATACGATCTGATGTAAACCTTGGGTATATCTTATTCTATACGATCTGATTTAAACCTTGGGTCTTTCTTATGCAATACGATCTGATTTAAACCTTTGAGTATTTCTTATTCGATACGATCTGATGTAAACCTATGGCATTTCTTATTTTATACGATCTGATTTAAACCTTGAATATTTCTTATTCAATACGATCTCATTTAAGCCTTGATTATTTCTTATTAATATGATCTAATTTAAACCTCGGCGTTTCTTATTCAATACGATATGATTTAAACCTTGAGTATGTCTTATTCAACAGGATCTGACTAAAACCTTGGATATTTCTTATTCAATACGATCTGATTTAAACTTTGGCATTTCTTATTCAATACGATCTGATTTAAACCGTGGGTATTTCTTATTCAATACGATCTGATTTAAACCGTGGGTATTTATTATTCAATACAATCCGATTCAAACGTCGACATTTCTTATTTAATACGATCTGATTCAAACCTTTACTTTTATTTAATACGACTTGATTCAAACCTTAGCATTTCTTATTTAATACGATCTGATTCAAACCTTAGCATTTCTTATTTAATACGATCTGATTCAAACCTTAGCATTTCTTATTTAATACGATCTGATTCAAACCTTAGCATTTCTTATTTAATACGATCTGATTCAAACCTTAGCATTTCTTATTTAATACGATCTGATTCAAACCTTAGCATTTCTTATTTAATACGATCTGATTCAAACCTTAGCATTTCTTATTTAATACGATCTGATTCAAACCTTAGCATTTCTTATTCAATACAATCCGATTCAAACCTTAGCATTTCTTATTTAATACGATCTGATTCAAACCTTAGCATTTCTTATTCAATACAATCCGATTCAAACCTTAGCATTTCTTATTTAATACGATCTGATTCAAACCTTAGCATTTCTTATTTAATACGATCTGATTCAAACCTTAGCATTTCTTATTTAATACGATCTGATTCAAACCTTAGCATTTCTTATTTAATACGATCTGATTCAAACCTTGGGTATTTCTTATTCAATTCGATCTGTTTTAAACCTAGGCGATTTTTATTCAATGAGATCTGATTTAAACCTTGGCATTTCTTATTCAATACGATCTGCTTTAAACCTTGGGTACTTCTTATTCAATACGGTCTGATTTAAACCTTGGATATCTCTTATTCAATACGATCTGACTTAAACCTTGGCATTTCTTATTCAATAGGATCTGACTAAAACCTTGGCCTTTCTTATTCAATACCATCCGCCTTAAACCTTGACCTTTCTTATTCAACATGATCTGACTAAAGCTTGACATTTCTTATTCAAGATGATCTGACTGAAACCTTGACATTTCTTATTCAATACAATCTGACTTAAACCTTGACATTTCTTATTCAACATGAGCTGACTAAAACCTTGACATTTTTTATTCAACATGATCTGACTTAAACCTTGACATTTCTTATTCAATATGATTTGACTTAAACCTCGGCATTTCTTATTCAATACGATGTGACATCACGCTCGGTATTTCTTATACAATACGATGTGACATCACGCTCGGTTTTTCTTATACAATACGATGTGACATCACGCTCGGTATTTCTTATTCAATACGATGTGACATCACGTTCGGTATTTCTTATTCAATACGATGTGACATCACGCTCGGTATTTCTTATACAATACGATGTGACATCACGCTCGGTTTTTCTTATACAATACGATGTGACATCACGCTCGGTATTTCTTATTCAATACGATGTGACATCACGTTCGGTATTTCTTATTCAATACGATGTGACATCACGCTCGGTATTTCTTATTCAATACGATGTGACATCACGCTCGGTATTTCTTATTCAATACGATGTGATATCACGCTCGGTATTTCTTATTCAATACGATGTGACATCACGCTCGGTATTTTTTATTCAATACGATGTGACATCACGCTCGGTATTTTTTATTCAATACGATGTGACATCACGCTCGGTATTTCTTATTCAATACGATGTGACTTAGACATTTATGTACACCTGACGATAACTTTATGTATTTGAAAACATAACTTCAGTACATTTTCAAATGAGGTTATTGTTCTTTGTGGATTATTCTTTGTTTTATGATCAATATGGATTAATTAATAAACGTGTTTTTGGTATATTGTAAATGGAATTCTTCCTCTTAAATAAATTGTATGCATGTTATTCTCAAAAGAATACAAAAAAGACTTCAATTATTTGTCAACTTCTTCAATCAGGCTTGACAAACATTCCATTTTGGTAGGATTCATGTAAATCACACCTTTCTTATCATTAATATATTCACACGACTGATTTCGCGTAAAAACACACACACACACATACACACACACACACACACACACACACATACACACATCGAGACAAGACAGTTCGTGACATCTTTATTGCCAGATTACCGGGGATTCAGTGGCCGAGAGACAAAGTTGGCCTTTCAACCAAAAGGCTGTGATTTCAATCCCCAGCGGTTGAAAACACGCTTCATGGTGCAGGTACGTGGATTGACGCCTAGTCCGATCGGAGACGGATGATACAAATGAGGTCTCGGTTGCAGATCATAACGCTCTGTGCACGTTAAAGATCCCTTTGGGGGATTACAGGACAGTCTGGGGAAGATTTGCTTTTAAATATCAAAGTCCCCCCCCCCCATCCAGATAACCTTAGTTATCAATTTGAGTAAAATGAAATGAAATAAAATCATTGTCAGTCTCAACATTCAGAGTCCCAGTTGTAAAGAATATCTTCCTACTTTCAAAGATGTTCTTGAGATGGTAAAAAAAAAGAACATCCTGTTTGTGGTCACCGCAACGGCTTTCAATGCAGTTTGCTTTTGGTTTATTACTGCCAGAGTGTTTATCCTTATCAGCAAATGTCTAATTATTATTCTAATATAACGTTATTTAGTGGACACTTAATGGTGTTTACCAGAATAACATCCATAAAAAAATAGGAACACCGGAAGTCAGCTGTCACACAAGAACAATACCGATGATTGAGTGGCTTGTTTTTCTTCTGGTCATTGATCAAAATGAGATTTACATCGATTTACACCTACATATTACTCCTGCGTCCATTTTAAATAAGAGAGAAGCCATTAAGAGATGAATGCACCCCATGGGTTGGTGGGGACCTGTCAATATTAGGGGACTCGGTAGTTAAGGGGCTTTCCACCAAAAGGGTCGTGGGTTCAAGTCCCCGGGAAGTGAAAATAAATGTTACATCTTCTACCTTTACATCTTAAATGAACTTGTTTCTCAGTTTAAATGCCGAGACATTCGAAACAAAACAGGCATCCAACCCTACACATTATTCAACAACAACAAAAATCCCGCCCCATTAAATTCACTCCCACACTCAGCCAAACTCCCCCCCCCACCCCATTCCGTACTCTCCCTACCCCCAACATTAAAAACAAACTCAACCTCCTCCCCCCCCCCCTCGTTGCTACACATGCATCAAAACATGTTCTTTCTTGGTTCTTAAGACACGTTTATCTGTTAATGTTGTTCTGCTGTACGTTGAAGGAAATCAACGCAATCATGTCACACTAACGGGGATTGGTTAAAAAAACATCGATAGCGCCAACGACAAGTTTAATGATGAGAACCAAAATATACCATTGTCGTCAAACGATGGGTGCTTAACGATATGTTTAGCCGGTAAGAGATGCTTTATGCCTTAAAAGAAAAAGGCTTTTAATGATTTCTTTTGTTTTGTTTTTAATACACCTTTCCTCTTTCAAACTTCCTCCCAGGGACAAATAGAAAAGAGGAGAAGCTAAAATACCCACTCCCATCCACCTCTCCCGGCCCCCTCCCCCTCAAAGGGACGAAATACCCCTATCCACCTCCATCCCGGAAAATGGCACCAAATATCGATAAGAAAGAAACCAAAACAACATTTAATATAATTACCTCCCCCACCCCGACACACACACACACACACACACACACACACACACACACACACATACACACACACTTTACCTCCAGGAAAAAGTATAATAAGAAGAAAGGAACAAAATCCTGCCTATCGTCACCTTAACCAAGAACTGGGAGTTGCATGTAGCTTGCTGTCCTCATAAGGGGAAAGCTTTTGCCTCGAAAAGCAACATCAAACATAGTAAGTATTAAGATGCTGTGACATGGATATACAGTCCACTTCACCGACTGTTCATCATTTATCCTCGAACAGGTCATTCCATTCGAAGTCCTTATCAACTCCCAGGGGAGCAGTATACTCAAGCATGTTAGGCTTTTCGTAGTGATATTCTGACAAGATCTTTGTCTACCTATAGCTGGGTACTCATTCATACTTGGGTCGAGTGAGGAAAGAAGAGTGAAGTGCTTCTTTTTGTAACAGCACACTGTTATGGAGACAAAAACAACCCACTTGTGCCAGCCATGGGGCTTGAACCAGTCTTATCGTGATTACAGGCTAAGAACACTAGGGTTCAACTAGCTACAACGCCTAATAAATATGATTCTCGTTTTTGGGCTTTTGTTGATATTTAATGCTATTATCCTTTACTTTGATTACAAAACCAAATCTCGTCCTGCTGGTCAAGGCACGCAGCGTATCACAGGGCAATCAGCATTTTTTATTACATGTTCAAACTTGGTAAAAAATAGAATTTTTGAATTTTCATTTTTGTTAGCGCAAGCACCAACCATTACTGTAACGTGCAATCTCAATCACAAACAAAGAGAACAGCAAAAAAACCGAAACAAACTTAGCCCCTACTCAGACAAAGGATCAATACCAATTTTGCTTTTTTACACAGCGAGGTGGCTTGTCCACAATTTTGTTCCTTGAACTTTCGGGGCACCTGGTGGTTAAGAGGAAAGTTGTCGGCTTCTCACCCAAAGAGGTTTGGGATCAAATCTCAACGGTTGATATTTTTTCTCAAAATTGTTTTCTCCTGTAAAACCCAACAGGTAGTGATAAGGTGATGGACACCTAGTCCCATCCGTGGAGACACTGAAGAGGACGTCCCATGTGTCGACCACAACATTCAGTGCATGTTAAAGATGCTTACGTTGTTATTACAAGGCAGTCCCGACAAAATCTATTATCCTACAAAAAATCCCCAGAGCATACATTAGTTATGAATGTTCATAAAATCAAAATCAAAATCAAAATCAAATCCCTGAACACATTCAGATGTTGAAATGTTTTGTTTCCTCTCAAAGACAGGCTTTATTCCACAAAATATATATATGTTCTTTTTTTTCTTTTTTTTTTTACTTATTAGAGAAATTTTAAGACGAATCAACTTTATTTGAGGGCGATGGCGATACTGCTGGAGTATGTAGCCCAAACTTATACTGTAAGACAAAACAACCCAACTCAGTTTGTCTGTGAGCGTGGATTAATAAGACAGGTTGTGACCAGCACCCCACCAGCCCCGCCCTCCCCCCCCCAACGACACTCACACACAATCCCCTTCTCCCCTGGGAGGAAATTTAAGTATCGTTGTCTTTCTTAGTGTTCATTTTTACAGAAAATGTTATTTACCAATTTTTTTGCCATACATAATACTATATTTAAGTTTTTTTCTTGAAGAACAGCTTTGACAAAAACAAAATGAAAATAGGATACAATGAAACACTTAATCAATATAAACATATTAAAACAAAAAACAAACTTATGTCGAAAAGACTTTTTGACATGTTTTGTTTAATTTGCATGCCACAAACTTTGATGAGTTCTTCATGTGCCGAGTCTTAGCATGGGTACAGCTTTGCAAATGGCAGAAAACAAGGAGTGACTGTTGGCGGAAGAGGACAATAACTTTGACCAACAGGTACCATAATCATGCAAAATAGTCTACTATATTTGTCAATATACATGTATTTACACAGATGTCTCTTCCTCAGTACATGTTTCTCTTTGCTACTTTTGCCCTTTCATGGATGGGAAAAGATATCGTTTGTTATAAATTCCTGACCTCCTTTGCTACTACACATTTGTCGGGTCAGAATTTCATTCTTTCGTTGCTTTGTAGAACATTGATGGTGAAGTCAACGCGACTTCTAGAAACGCGTCGCTCGACACGTGAACATTTTCGTCTGAATTTCCTCTCTAATGTAATATCCGTTCGTGAAAGCTCCCATCGCCGCTAGCCTTTAATCGCAGTTATCCACATTTTATTTGTAGTGTTTTCAAAGGGTAAAATGGTCCATTCCCTGAATATCTCTTCAGTCGACGTCATTTTACTGATATAGTAAAAGATCAGAGAGCATTGTGACTCGGAGAAGACGAACGAAAGTATAATATTACATTGTAGTAGCGCCTTCTATATGAAAGTATAATATTACATTGTAGTAGTGCCTTCTACACGAAAGTATAATATTACATTGTAGTAGTGCCTTCTACACGAAAGCATAATATTACATTGTAGTAGTGCCTTCTACACAAAAGTATAATATTACTTTGTGGTAGTGCCTTCTACACGACTGTATAATATTACATTGTAGTAGTGCCTTCTACACGAAAGTATAATATTACATTGTAGTAGTGCCTTCTACACGAAAGTATAATATTACATTGTAGTAGTGCCTTCTACACGAAAGTATAATATTACATTGTAGTAGTGCCTTCTACACGAAAGTATAATATTACATTGTAGTAGTGCCTTCTACACGAAAGTATAATATTACTTTGTAGTAGTGCCTTCTAGACGAAAATATAATATTACATTGTAGTAGTGCCTTCTACACGAAAGTATAATATTACATTGTAGTAGTGCCTTCTACACGAAAGTATAATATTACATTGTAGTAGTGCCTTCTACACGAAACTATAATATTACATTGTAGTAGTGCCTTCCATACGAAAGTATAATATTATATTGTAGTAGTGCCATCCACACAAAAGTATAATATTACATTGTAGTAGTGCCTTCTACACGAAAGCGGTTTTTACTTTTTCAAAACACTTTCATTATTATTATGCAGCAGGGTAGCATTTACAAGTCTTCAAATAGCATTATAAAATCGAACTGGAGAAGATGAAACGATAATATTCATTATAGTGACTTCAACACCAAAATGTTTTTATTTTTCGATAAAAAATGTTTTTTCTTTCTTTGTTTTATCAGTAGACATCAAAGTAACTTTCAGACTTCAAGCACATTGCTAGTCTACTTTACGTGTTCACGATTTTAGCTCTTATTTTAGGACTCTAGATGTTCCCCCACATACAGTTCATGAACATCCGGTATCGATATAATGCGTTTAAAGGAGGAATACTAGCCCGATTCAATCCACCTCTTATTTTTTAGTCGTCTCATAACTCTGACAAAACATAGTATTGTTATGGAATTTAAATTTAAAAATAACAAAAGAAGTATAGATGGACTAATACATCGATAAATGTACCGATCGGCAGATGGTGTGATGAGTATATACATAGATAGATGGACAGATTGATGGATGCATAAATAGTGATAGCCAGATAGATGGACATATAAATGCATGCATAAAGAGTGATAGTCAGATAGATGGACAGATTGATGGATGCATAAAGAGTGATAGTCATATGGATGCATAAAGAGTGATAGTCAGATAGATGGACAGATAGATGGATGAATAAAGAGTGATAGCCAGATAGATGGACAGATAGATGGATGCATAAAGAGTGATAGTCAGATAGCTGTACAGATTGAGGGATGCATAAAAAGTGATAGTCATATGGATGCATAAAGAGTGATAGTCATATGGATGCATAAAGAGTGATAGTCATATGGATGCATAAAGAGTTATAATCATATGGATGAATAAAGAGTGATAGCCAGATAGATGGATGCATAAAGAATGATAGTCATATGGATGAATAAAGAGTGATAGCCAGATAGATGGATGCATAAAGA
>JAXRKP010002832.1:0-34074 GCA_037039925.1 Doris montereyensis
CAGAACAGCTTTTGATTTCCTTGATAGCTTTCTTGAAGTCCTTGTCCAAACTCTTCCCATTGTTCCTGTTTTGCTTTCGTAACTTCCTCTTTGGCGATAGTTCTTTTATAAGTTTTATTCACGTAATCTATCCTATGCTCTGATCTCTTTGTTTGCAAGTGTTTCTTCCAGGCATCCTTCTTTTCTTTGATCATAGTCTTGACATTCCACCATGCTGTTCTTTTCCTTTCTCCTTTAATTTGTTTCCTACCACAGACCTCTTCAGTGCGATACAACTGAGGAGTATTTCTTTATACATCTGCCACTTTTCTTCTATTGTGCTATCATTCAGATCCATATGCCTTTCGCTGATAAATCTTTTTATCCTAGATTGGTATATCTCTTTTACTATTGGTTTATTTAGTTCCTCTATTTTGAGTTTAGTAGCTTTCTTCTCTTTCCTTTTCAGTTTGTTTTCTTCAGTCAGTAATCTCATTTTGGCAATCATTAAGTGATGCTCAAAACAAAGTACCACATTGGCGGATGAGGTCCTGTTCCACCTGATATCTGTCGCGCCAGATGCCATATCATTGGCAGACAGCTGTGACAGAGTTGCCTAAGACACCTCAGTGGTCATTCGAGTAAAAGTGGAAGGGAAGATGTTTTTGACAAGATGCGTAGTTACGTCGGTTGGTAGGGCACATTCTTTTCATGGCGAGGACGCGGGTTCAACCCTCATGGTGGCATTGGTTGTTTCTGACTATTCCTTGTATTTGTATTTGTTCCTATGGGGCTTTAATATTATTTAATGTCATTCCCTTCACTTTCAACATGCCCCTTGCATCACGGTTTGTCTCAGTAGAGATGAAAATCTTGAGATAATATGTGCAATATGTTTAAAGCTTGTATATTTGGTTGACGTAGAGCAAGAGTTGGCCATCTCACAGTTTTGTGATTTTGGGGATATAGAATTTATTAATAGAAATTGTTGAAATAATTTTTAAATATCGGTTTTAGTACTCTAGATAGATTATATCCTGTGATTAATAGATAAGAAATTTTCTGTTGCAAGTGCTGAAAATACCCTTTTGCAAAAAGTTGTCCATCCCTCTATCAAAATGACTGGTGACTAAATTTAGATTTGGCCTCGTGCGTGGGATGGACCATTTTTTAGATAAATCTTCGACCCCATTTTTCAAAATAGACCAATTGTGGGATGGTCCACTCTGCTCTACGCTGACCAATTATTTGCATTACTGTGTGTCAACAATCTCATTAAAGTCAGCCACATGTCTTTGACAGGCTTAACTTCCCTACTGTCCACACCGAAAACACACAGAGATTATGTCCACACAGAAAACAGACATGGAAATAGTATCTACACAGAAAACAGACAGAGAGATAATATCCACACAGAAACCTCCGGAGAGATGGTATCCACGCAAAAAGACACATATATATAATATCCACACAGAAAACACACAGATATATATTATCCTCACAGAAAACGATATTCACAAGGAAAACACATGATGAGAAAATATTCACATAAAAACACACGGAGATATGATATCCAAGGGGGAAAAACACAAGGAGATAATAACCACACAGAAAACCATTCTCATCATGCCATATCACTCCGCATGAGGCATAGGCCATCAACAAAAGAGAGCTCTACAGCGATCCCTGTCCTGTGCCATCTATTCGACCTCCTCCAAGTCATCCCCAGGTCAATTCTCTCTTCCAGTTTCTTTCTTCATGTATTCCTTGGTCTTCCTTTTTTTTCTATAGCTCTGTGGATTCCATGTTAGAGCTTCTTGAATGACAATTATTGGTGACCATCTCAATGTGTGTCCTATCCAACGCTAACGCCGTTTTTTAGTTCACCCTCCATTGGCATTTGTTTTGTTCTTATCCACATTTCTTCTTCATTTGTGTTTGTTTCGGCCAGTGTATTCCAAGGATGTTTTGTAGACAACTGTTACTGAATGTCAGTAAATTAGATAGGATTCCTTGTTGATTTTCCTATAGAAAAGGACTGACTTGAAATTTTTGATTTTTTTTATGGAAATGCTGTCAGATCTCTAAACGTTTCGAAGCTGCAAAAATTCGGCTCGAGCCTTACCAGTCCGTCTCTTCACATCTATTATGTACCTCCCTGGTTGTTGATTGTGCTTCCTAGGTATATGAAAGGTGTAATTTCTTCTAACAGGTGATTATCTATGTTCAATATGAGGTTCTGTGTCGTGTTAACTTTGAATGTTTTCTTTTTTCCTTGAATGGATCCTTAATCATGCTGACCTCAATTACGCTGCTAGATAATAATATTGTTGTCTTTTCCTCCATCTGTTGATGGCTATGTGATAACAATGCATTGAGTTGTGACCACATAGTTCACTGTATACCGTTTTGTTTTCCTTCATTTTTTTCTTTTCATTATCTAATCTATTGTCAACAGAAAAAGAAAGGAAGTGAGGAGGCATCTTTGTTTCACGCCTGTCTTCACCTGAAAGTCATCTGTCAATTGTCCCTCGTGCACGACTTTACATCTGAAGTCATTGTAAGAATTCTTGACCAATGAGACAATCTTCTCTGCCATCATCATCATCATCATCATCATCATCATCATCATCACCGGAAAGCATGGATGCTACGAGCTCCGAGAGAACCCTTGGCAGCGTGTTGAAACTTGCAGTCACAGTCTTTCTTCACCCATGTAGTGTAGGCGAAGCAGAAGAAGGCTACCTTTTCTTTTCTAATGTCTCATCAATTTTCAGAGTTTTTCTTGGTCAATGATGTCGAATGATTTCTAACAATCAGCGAGATTGGTCGATTTTGGTGTATTCCCTTCGATGGGTTACTTTACAATGATCGGAAGTATTGCGGTCTGGTCAGTGCGAGGTCTGCTTTATCTAAAACCTGTTTGTTCTTCTCTCAAGGAGTAGTGATCTACTAAGTTTTTGATACTTTCTAGTGTTATTCTGTTCCTGACCTTGAAAATGATAGATAGAAGGTTGATGCCTCTATATTTGTTACAATTTGTAAGATCTCCTTTCGTTGGTATTATAAGGAGAGGGGACCCTCCTTCCATTCCATTGGAAATTCCTTCCTGTTCCCAGATTTCTTTGAAAAGACTGTGCACTGTCTCTGTAGATATCATAATATCTGCCTTCAGTGCTTCTGCTAGAATGAAATATGGACCACTAGCCTTTCCAGATTTCTTAGACTTGATTGGTTTTTGTCTCCTTTTGATGGAATATCATAGTTTATGGGCAATTCATTTTTTGCTGGCAATATTTCTGGTGGTTCTTGAGGTGCATGGCGGTTCAGAAGTTCTTTAAAGTGTTCAATCCATCCATACAGCTGCCTTTCATTACCCGATATTTATTTTCCATCTCTGTCGGTTACTGGTGTTGCCGTCTTACTTTTGCTTGTAGAGGGTTGCTTTATTTATTTAAACAGCTCGCCCATATTTCCTAATGCTGCTGCTTGTTCTGTTGTCTCGGCTAAATTTTCCATATTTTTTCGCTTCACACTAGGTTTCACCTCTTTATTTGCCATGGTATATGGGTGTCTTGTTCTTAGAAGAATATTCCGCTCGATGATTTCCGTTCGGCTTTCCCCACAACGCTTGATGAACGCTCCTTGGGGATCATCTTCCTTTCCCAAGACATCTGATTGTTTTTCTTCTCTTGTTGTCAAAGTTTTCCTTCTCCTACATAAACTGCCTTGCAAGGCTTACAAGTTCTAGTTTAAACTACCCGGTGGAAGTTTATAGGCGCCTCGATTCACCTACTAGTCACGTCAATGTACCTTTGTTGTATTTTATAGGACTGACCTCCCATTCAACAGTTCCACCTTTACCTTTGATGACTAGCGTCAGTTTATCCATGACTGCTTATTGATACTCACAGCTAGCCCCTATAAGTAGAGGCCGTTCCATTATCCGCAACATCTGGACGTGTCTGCTAAGGGATGGTCGCCCCCGCAGAACACAGAAAATACAGACATATATTATCCATACAGAAAACAAATAAAGAGATAAAATTCACATACATTTAGAAAATTCACAATGAGATACTATGACCCATAGAGGGAAAACCCGTATCCGTATAGAAAATAGCCAGTGAGATCATAATCGCACAGAAAAGATATCCATGCAGGATAGATGCTGAGAGAAAATGCTCGCAGAAAAGACACTCAAAGATTTTTTTTTAATCTCCACACAGAAAGATAAAATTCACATACATGTAAAAATATCACAATGAGATAATATAACCCCCCCCCTCCCCCCAGAAAACAACCGTATCCGTATAGAAAATAACCAGTGAGATTATAATCGTACAGAAAAGATTAAAAGAGATGATATCCACGCATGAAATATGCAGAGAGAAAATACTCGCAGAACAGACACTCAAAGATTAAAAACAAAACAAAAACCACACAGAAGGCACCCATATAGATAATATGCACACAGAAACACGAAGAGAGATGATGTCCACGCCAGAAGCACCCAGAGAGATGATACACACACATACAGCGTCGCAAGCACATACGTGCATCATCATTGTTGAAAGACCTACGCTGGCTGCCAGTTTAACAACGTATTATGATACATAATAGCTGTTTAGTCTATACAGTGTCTTTATAACGAGTTCTCGTCACTATGTTTAAAGGAATTAAAAAAGATGTTTGTCCTTCAAAATACTCACACAAAAAGATGTGCACGCCGACAAAATACTCACACAAAAAGATGTGCACGATGACAAAATAGACAAAAAGAGACTGCCGACAAAATAGCCCTGCAAAAAGGCATTACACGCCGACAAAATACTCACACAAAAAGATGGTCTCGACAAAATACTCACACAAAAGTGCACGCCGACAAAGTACTCACACTAAAAAGATGTGCACGCTGACAAAATACTCACACAAAAAGATATGCACGCCGACAAAGTACACACAAACAGATATGCACGCCGACAAAATACTCGACACAAAAAGATATGCACGCCGACAAAGTACACACAAAAAGATGCACGCCGACGAAAAAAACAAAATACTCACAAAAAAGATGTTTACGAAAAATACATTAACATAAAAAGATGTGCATGCAAGGGGAAACATTCACACAAAAAGATGTGCATGCAAAAGAAATTAACACAAAAAGATGTGCATGCAAAAAGAACATTAACACAAAAAGATGTGCTCGCAAAAAGAACATTAACACAAAAAGATGTGCATGCAAAGAGAAATTACAAAAGATGGCACGCAAAAAACATTGACACAAAAAGATGTGCACGCAAACAAAACATTGACACAAAAAGATGTGCATGCAAAGAAAACATTCACACAAAAAGATGTGCATGCAAAGAGAACATTCACACAAAAAGATGGCATGTCAAAAAAAGAACATTCACACAAAAGGATGCATGCAAAAAGAACATTCACACAGAAGGATGTATGCAAAAAGAACATTCACACAAAAGGATGTGTATGCAAAAAGAACATTCACACAAAAGATGTGTATGCAAAAAGAACATTCACACAAAAAGATGTGCACGCAAAAGAACATTCTGATAGAAAGACGTACACGCAAAGAAAATATTCACACAAAAAGATGTGCACAGAGAAAATATAACAAAAAATGTGCACGCAGAGAAAATTCACACAAAAAGATGTGCACGCAAAGAGAACATTCACACAAAAAGACGTGCATGCAAAAAGAATATTCACACAAAAAGATGTGCACACAAAAAAAATAACATTCACACAAAAAGATATGCACACAAAAAAACAACATTCACACAAAAATATATGCACGCAAAGATAAAACATTCAGACAAAAAGATATGCACGCAAAGAGAACATTCACACAAAAAGATGTGCACGCTAAGAGAATATTCACACAAAAAGATGTGCACGCAAAGAGAACATTCACACAAACAGATGTGCATGCAAATCAAGTATTCAGATAAAAAGATGTGCACGCAAAGAGAATATTCACACAAAAAGATGTGCATGCAAAGAGAACATTTACACAAAAAGATGTGTACGCCAAAAGGACATTCACAAAAGATGTGCACGCAAAGAGAACATTCACACAAAAAGATGTGCATGCAAAGAGAACATTCACACAAAAGATGTGCTCGCAAAAAGAACATTCACACAAAAAGATGTGCACGCAAAAAAGAACATTCACAATGAAAGATGTGAGAACATTCACACAAACAAATGTGCTCGCAGATGAAGTATTCAGATAGAAAGAACAAAGAAAATTCAGGTAAAAAGATGTCCACACAGAAAAATAGTCACACACATAAATGCACAAAAGAACATTCACACAAAAAGATGTACATGCAGATAGTATTCAGCAAAGATAATGCAAAGAGAACATTCACACAAAAAGATGTACATGCAGATAAAGTATTCAGATAGAAAGATATGAATGCAAAGAGATTAGAAAGATGTGCATGCAAAGAAAATTCACACAAAAAGGTAAAAAGATGTGCACAAAAGAGAACAATACAAAAAGATGTGCACACAAAAAGAATCACACAAAAAGATGTGCAAAAAGAACATTCACACAAAAAGATGTGCACACAAAATAACATTCACACAAAAAGTTGTGCATGCAAAAAGAACATTCACACAAAAGAATGTGTACGCAAAAGGACATTCACACAAAAAGATGTGCTCACAGATGAAGTATTCAGATAGAAAGACGTATAAGCAAAGAAAATACTCAGGCAACAAGATGTGCACACAGAGAAAATACTCACACAAAAGAGCATGCAAAGAGAACATTTACACAAAAAGATGTGCATGTAAAGAGAACATTCACACAAAAATATGTGCACGCAAAGAGAACATTTATACAAAAGAATGAAGAGAACATTCACACAAACAGATATGCACGCTGATAAAATATTCAGATAAAAACATTGCACGCAAAGAGAACATTCACACAAAAAGATGTGCTCGCACATAAAATATTCAGATAGAAAGACATGCACGCAAAGAGAACATTCACAAAATGTGCTCGCACATAAAATATTATTCAGAAAAGATATGCAAGCAAAGAACATTCACACAAAAAGATGTGCTCGCAGGTGAAGTATTCAGATAGAAAGACTTTCACGCAAAGAAAATACTCAGGCAAAAAGATGTGCACACAGAGAAAATACGCACACAAAAAGATGTGCACGCAAAAAGATGTCCTTGCAGATAAAGTATTCAGATAGAAAGATGTGCTCGTAGATAAAATACTCAGATAAAAAAATGCACGCAGAGAAAATACTCACACAAAAGATTTGCACACAGAGAAACTATTCAGACAAACAGATGTGCACGCAGAGAAAATGACTTATTGACTTATACCTTTGTACTCCAGGTAGAGCAAAGGTCGTCAATGAGGTATCTCCACTTTGCTCTGTCCTGCGCCACCATCTCTGTCTTGTTCCAGGAAAGGCCCAGCTGCCGAGCTTCTCAGGATTGACCTCCTCCATGTTGTCTTTGGTCCCCCCTCGACCTCCTTTCCCCTGTGGATTCCTTTTTACGGCCTGACGCGTTATGTCCTATGGTGATTTTCTAAAGATGTGTCCAAGCCATCCCCATTTCTTTTTCTTAATTTGTACTTCTATCGGTTCTTGATTTGTCTTTCCAAAAGTTCTTCATTTGTAGTTTTATCAAACCATTTTGATGTGTAGGATTTGTCTCAGGCATCTGTTAATTCTGTTAATAAATGTTTGAAGTCTTCTTGTGGATGTTTTAATGTTACACCATGTTTCACAGGCATACGGAAGGACTAATTTTATGTTTGTATTGAAAATACCAATTTTGTTTTTAAGGATGCGGTCTGTGAATTCTAAAACGGTCTTAGGGCCCTAAATGCTGATGTCGCATTTCCAATTCTGGCGCTGATATTCTGGTCTGTCCCTCCTTTTTGCTTACAACTCTGCCTAAATAGGAGAACTGGCTGACATCTTCTAATTCCATTCCATCAAGTGTAATGTTGTTATTATTGAAGTTATTAATTCTGAGAACTTTAATTTTCCTTTTTGTTTATATTCATTCCTAGCTTTGTTGCCATTCTCGATATCATCATGTCGATAAGAAAGAAATGCTACGTCATCGGCAAAATCAATATCTTCAAGTTGATGAGTCAGAGCCCATTGAATTCCATGTCTGTGTCCTGTTATTGTTTTTGTTTTTGACATGATCCAATCGATTGCTATCAAGACAAGAAACGGTAATAATAGACATCCTTGCTTGACTCCAGTTAGTCTATTGAAGGGTCCGTCGGGTTTTTATTGTGAATGACTTGGCATCTTGAAAAATTATTTGCTGACTGTAGTGAACTAACTATTTTGGACGGGATTCCATGATATTTGAGTTTTTCCCAGAGAAAATATTCAGGCACAAAACGACGCGCATGCAGAAAAATACTCACACAAAACGACGCGCATGCAGAAAAAATACTCACACAAAAAGACACGCATGCAAAAAATACTCACACAAAAAGACGCGCATGAGAGAAAATACTCACACAAAAAGACGCGCATGAGAGAAAATACTCACACAAAAAGACGCGCATGAGAGAAAATACTCACACAAAAAGACGAGCACGCAGAGAAAATCACACAAAAAGAACGCAGAGACAATATTCAGACAAAAAGAGACGCAGAGAAAATACACAAAAAGATGTGCACGCAGAGAAAATACAGATCTGAACACAGAGACAAATTCAGACAAAAAGATGTGCACGCAGAGAAAATACTCACACAAAAAGATGTGCACGCAGAGAACATACTCATACAAACAGATCTGAACGCAGAGACAATATTCAGACAAAAGATGTGTGCGCATAGAACATGTTCACACAGAAAGATGTGCACGCAGAAAAAATATTCACAAAGATTGATTTGATTTGATTTTCCCACATCCATAACTAATGTGATCTCGGGGATTTCTGGAAGGACTTTTAATTTTGCCCAGACTGCCTTGTAATCAGCTAAGGGATCTCTAACGTGCACAAAGTGTTGTGGTATGTGCACGGACCTGCTTTTTCATCGTCCGTCTCCGATGGGATTAGGTGTCGATCCATCTACCTGGACCAAGGGGTAGATTGAGAAAGGTTTCAATCATTGGCGGGGCTTGAACCCACGACCTTTGGATTGAGAGGCTAACTCTTTGCCTCTTGACTACTGAGTTCCCATATTCACACAGAAAGATGTGCACGTAAAACAAAAACATCAGACAAACGATGTATGTGCGCTGAGTTCTTTCTTTATTCATTAGTTCCCATTCCACCTTTCGGTGTATGGGTTCAGATGCCTGATGTGATCTTTCTCCAGGATGCCCTATCCTGGCAATTTTTGTTTCCTTCCAAAAGTTAAATTTCCTATGCTTCCATGCCTCTATTATATCTTTCTTCTCACTTTCTCCAATGTCTGTCTTTCGGTCTTTTACCTTGGGCTTCAGCGCTGTATACTGATTTAGCTATTCTATTGTCATTCATTGTGTTTACATGCCCAAACCATCTCCATTGATTTGTTTCTATCATAGTTTTTATGCCATCTGCTTTGATTTGATCTCTTATTGTTGTGTTTCTGATTTTGTCTATTTTAGTTGCCCCTGCTTCTCTTCTTAGATATGTCATTTCAGCTGCTTTGTACTCTACTGTATTCTCTACTGTATTTCTACTGTCTAAGATCCAGGTTTTGCTGCCATGGAGGAGAGTTTTGTATACTGTCATTTTGGTTTTTGTTGATAATTCTTGCTTACCTATAAATGCCTTTCCTAGATGGTTATAAATTGCACTTGCCTTTTTGATTCTCTGGCTGATTTCTTCTCTTAGTTTTCTCTCTGAGTTAATCATTACTCCTATGTAATTATAGCTTTGAACTCGTTCTAAATTATCCCTGCCCAATGTAAGATTTTGTGTTTTTAGCTTCCTAGTTACTAGCATTGTTTTTGGTTTTTTTACATTTACTCATCCCTCTTTATTTAGTTCATTGTTCATAATGTTGATATCCGACTGGAGGTCACTTTCTGATTTTCCAAACAAAACTAAATCATCGGCAAATGAAAGTATTGATACATTTACTGGTTTGAGCTTCCACATACCTACATTCATTTTCTTCATTTTTGAAGATGCGTTTGCGACTGAATCCATAAATGGGATAAACAAAAGAGAACTTAGATACAACCCTGTCTTACTCTATATCTACATCAAATTCTTCAGATACATTTCCAGCCATAGTTCGTCCTCATCACAGTGTCAAATGCCTTTTTTAAGTCAATAAAACACAGGTGCAAGTCAATGTTTGTCTCACGGAATTTTTCTATTATTTGTCTAATTGTAAATATGTGGTCTTGTACACTTATTCCTGGTCTAAATCCAATCTGATGCTCTTCAATCTGATCCTTTACTCTTTTCCTTAGTCTCATTTCCAGTATCCTGCCAGTCTCTCCATTTGGAGAAGTTGTTGTCTCTCCTATTTCTTCTCCTGACGTTTCTATGTTGTTGCCTACTCTAACGTTGAAATGTCCTAAAACCATTAGTTCCTGTTTGTGTTTAAGATTCTCCGCAGCTATTTGTAAATCGTTTTCGAAGATATCTTTTCTTCTTTAGTGGCGTCTTCGTTTGGTCCTTAAGCTATTAATAATAATTTAATTTCTCGTCCTTTTGGTTTAATATTTACCCCTAATAGCTGTGGGTTTTTTCTAGTAGCTTTTCATGCATTTATGCACTAGAGGCCTACTCCTGCTCTAGATCTATCTTTGACATCTACTCCTGAGAAAATTAAAATATGATTCGGTCCTACATTTTCTATTCCTTGTCCTTTTTCTTGTTTCTGTAATGGCCAAAATATCTACTTTGAAATTTTCCGTTTCTTCCGCTAATTCTAACTCTTTTCCATTTATGGCCTTAAAATTCCAGGTTCCAAAAATCACAGTCCGTGTTCGTTTCAATGTTCGTCGTTGAAAGGTCAAGCCGGGTATATTACATTTATTTCTCTGAATCAGTTTGGTTTTGGTTAAACAGGGGATTAGTCCACTGTACCCTAGCTAGATGGTGGGGCTGCCACCTTGAGGCCCCTACCAGGCCTTGTTATTTTATATCAGGGTTAACTCCCTTAGCCTTTGGTCATTCTAGACCAGCATGCAAGGCAGCAGGTTATTATTTTCTGGTCAGGGTTAACTCCTTACCAATTGGTCTGTCAAGATCGGCATGCAAGGCAACAGGTTGTTTTCTGTCTGCAAACGCCCTTAGCCTTTGGTCGGCCAAGACCCGCCTGCAAGGCAGCAGCAGACTCGTGGAGATCATGTACTCCCCGTACAGGTGCTTACCTGTCCACTGCCCAGACGCGCAGAATATTCAGAGCAAATATTCACACAGACAGATGTACACACAGAAAAAATATTAATACAAAGGGATACGCACACGGGAAAAAATTTTCACATTGAAGACATATGAATTTTGTCACTAAGACATTTACTGAGGACGCAGATAACTCCCTTTGCAAATCACCCTATTTTGCCACAGTAGATCTCAGAAATATCAGTTTCACTAAATGTACTAGAACAATTCTAGGAGAAAGACGAAAGATTAGATGCTGTGAATATTATCTGTATTAAAATTAATCAAAGACAGAAAAATTATTAAACGAAGCGTTTTGCATTTTGTATAAAACTACCTCCAAAAAGAAGCATTCTGTTTTGATATTATAACTACTGTACATCACCAAAAGAAGCATTCTGTTTTGATATTATAACTACCGTACATCACCAAAAATGCATTCTGTTTTGATATTATAACTACCGTACATCACCAAAAAGCTCTAATGATGTTTTCCTCACCTTCTTCATTATTATCTCCCATGCAGTCAAACAAAAAGTCAATACACTCATTATGAATGTGTTAAAAAACATTGAAAGAAGTGCAGAATATTATTCTTGATTTAAGAATGAAAAAAATCAACCTCGCGGCCGCATGGACTACTCTTTGGCACGTTGTTTCATTTCACTTGCGAGTTGCCAGATATATATCGCAAATTTGAATCGGTTTTTCCAGTGTGGGCGAAAAAAAAACACTTCCGGAAAAAGACGTCCACAGTCTTTTTATATGGAAAAAAACCCAGCGAGAGACACTCATGCCTAGGAAACAATGACTTCCCCTACGAAATAAACACTCCCCAGGGAGAAAAAGACTGCAAAAGGCTAGTCAATGTGAATGAGTGGGAATGTAACTGGTGATGATGGTGAGAGTGATTCTCTCCGAGAACAGCTAGATCTGGGCTCTTATTGCTGTCAGTGAAGAAATGACATTGAACAATATTATAATATCAGTGAAAGCAAACAAAATAATGATTAGTTAATGAGTGCTTGAGTGTAATACACCTAACCGGTTGTGTTTCTGTCCAGCTCCAATATTTTTTTTATGATTTCTGCTTTTTACGTGGACTTATTGGATTTTTATGTGGAAATATTATCATATTCATATTCTACAACGTACTGTCCATCTTCTAAGATAAGTTATATCCACTTTCTCCTGTGAAACTAAACATCTTTTTAGGATGGTTTTCTATAAATCCATTAGTTTTATGCCCTAGCTTTACTACCACCATTTTATCTAGAATTCTACTAAATGCATCAAATGTTTACAAACGTCGTGGAACTTGCGGTAGTTAACGTAAACAACGATCCATAAATACCACAATTGACCGTCGCCCAGAGCCTGTCTATCACCCCAGGCTTCCGTCCATTTTGACCGAAGTGGAAACAATAAAAGACTGCTGCCAAAACAACAACTGGTTGAATAACGCTCTCGCCAGTAGGTCTATAGAAACTGTTGGGCCTGCACTGATCGGTAAACAGAATGAAATACAAACATTAACGTAGTTAGTGGTCATCGACCACCTCTTATACCGCTGATTTCTGTAAATACAACAAACAAGACGACTCACGCAATTTAAAGATTAGTCAAATTAATGCTCGCTCCTGTCGAAATAAGACAATTGAACTGAAAGAAATTATATGTCATCGAAAGCGTGTGAAAGCTGCGAGTTCCCCAGGGACCCCTTGGCAGATAAAGAAATTATATGTCAACATGACTTAGATGTTTTGTGTGTCATAGAAACATGGCTATCAGAATGTGGTGACGAGAAGAATGGTCTTCAATAGCGTTTTCAATCAGCATACCATGCTAACCACAGTTCGGAAACAGCTCTATTGAGGATCGTAAATGACCTATTTTAAGTTATTGACAAAGGAAAGACCACCATCCTAAGCCTCTTGATCTGTCGGCAGCGCTTGATACGATTGATTACGAGATTCTTTTCGAACGGCTACGGGTCACTTTTGGCATCTCTGGGGTTGTTCTAAAATGGTTCTCATCTTATCTATGTGAGCGAAAACAAGTAATTTCAATTGGTAACTCTACTCCACAGAACATCAGATTCCTTTCGGTGTCCCTCAGGGGTCGGTTCTGGGCCCAATTCTGTTTGTTCTATACACAACAGCAGTGGCTAAAATACTTGAAAATATGCCTTAATATATCACATATATGCAGACGATACTCAGATCTATAGTTTGTGTCCTGACTCAGATATGAAACAAAATTATCATCTATGAAAACTGCATTGAAGAAATAAAAACATGGATATCGGAGAATAATTAAAATTAAATGGGCGACAAGACCGAGTCGCTCTTCATTGGTAGAAAAAAGAACAGGCATTATACACATAGCTATAACTTATGCATTGAAAAACAACAACATCCCATTAATGGGGAAAGTGATAAATCGGAGTGTAAAACTCGACAGTAAATCGTCAATGAGCGAATATATCACATAAATCAGAAGGCACATCCTTCACATCATCTTAAGAAACATCAGCAACATTCGGCAATTTTTGACAACTGATTCCTGAAAAAAAACTGTGATTACACTCATTCATTGTATATTGGGTTATGCCAGCTTCTTATTTTTCAGCCTTTCAATAACCGGAGAAATAAACCGAGTTCAAAAGCTGCAGAACTATCATGCTGCCCGTCTTGTACTGCAGAAAAAGAAGAGGAGGACGCAGCACCATTGCTCCAAGATCTGCACTGACTCTCATTCCAAATTTTCCATCGTGTGCAGTACAAGGTGGCATCCATAGTTTTTAAATCTCTAAACGATGTGGCGTCAGCATATTATATCAACGACTTGCTGTCTCGCCACGAGCCACGAGCCAAAGGTCTCTCTCTCTCTCTCTACATGCCTCCCTCCTTCAAAAGCTTGACTCTCTACTCTCTACGCCTAAATTTAAGAAATTGACTGTTGATTTGGCACTAAGGCAGATTATTTGGCACTGAGGTAGACCTTAACTTGGCACGTTTTAAGTAATATGGCACTCACAAGAAATCTGATCTGACATATTACTAGTTTCTGATCTTACAGACACATGTTTTTTTGTGGTCGAGAGACAAGGAGCCCACTTTTCAAAACTATTTTCTGGCTAGATCTAGATCTAGATCTAGATCTCTTAATATTATTCTATGCAGATTCTTTCGTTTTCTTCAGTTTTTTTCTTGTAAAATTATGACAATATTACCTAGATCTCTAGATTATAATAATCTAAGCTAAACAGATAAGATACTAGATCTAGATCAGATAGATAGATCTCTATCTAGAAGTAGAGGTATTATCGTCTAGCTATAATATCTAGATTCTAGATCTAAACTCCTAAACTAAAGTTATGCTAGATACTAGATCTAGATCTATATCCAAGCATTGAATTGATTTTGATTTAGATCTAGGCTAGTCTCTATACATCTAGATTCAAGATCCAGATCTAGACCCACAGACTAACTAAGCTGTCTCTATGTTAGATTCTAGAATCTAGGCTAGGAGGGGTCAAGGCTACATATTTGCAAATAGAATCCTGAACACTGGTGCTAGGCCTTCACTTAATATCGATCAGGTAGATCTAGATCTATCCGCCATCCCATCACACTAGTTTGAATCAAGATTAATACCAGGTAAGGTTCCATAAAAATGATTAGTTCCAAGTCCCAGTCTCCATCATATTTTGTGAGATTTAATTTGATTGACTTATTTTGGAGCATGTCAGTCATGTGTTTACAGATCATCTAAAGTAATGATGCTTAGCCTCTTTAGGGAGGTCCCATATATCACATTAAGCACACCTACGCTAATGGCGGGTCCCGTACATTTGCTTCACTCCCCGGCCTTCCAGTGAGACAAAACATTAGTGGCGAGTCCTGTTTAACTGCACAAGGACAGGTTTTGGAAAGGTAGTAGACATGCCTCTATTCTGACCAATTATGCTGATCAACCCACGCCAAGCTGAGAAAGTCTATTCTTTTAAAGGGGTGAAAGTGGTGAGTCCATTTCTGAGTCTAGCACATCCTCAATATTTCTCTTATCAAGAGATACAAAAAACAAACATAAGCTCTATCTCAAATGCAGACTGTGGACGCTCTGCACAGTGGACAAAACCGAAGACTTCGTATGACCGTCGCACCTTCTGGACAAGTTAATTACTTAACCCTTACTTAAGTTAAGTTAAACTATTCTATCTCTCATTTTCTCCTCCTGTCTATTCATCATTCTTTATTTATCTTCCTCATTCTCTGTCTCCTTTTTTTCCCTTTCCTCTTTCTATCTCTCCCTCTCTCTCTCTCTGTCTCTCTTACATGGCAGTTGTATTTCGTTTTTTTCTTTCTCTTTGTCTTTCTTTTTGTATATTGTTGTTATGAGGCTTGCTTTTGATGAAAATTCCAAGTGATGGGTTGTTGCCCCACCAATGGCTCTATTAGTTTCCTTAAAAGCATTATTTAGTGTTTATTTGTTTCAGGTCTCCTTGTTGCTTATGAAGGTTGGGCACGCTGAAGATTTTTCGATAGTGACCCATTTTCTATCTATTAGCATTATAACTTTCATTTTCACATATTCCTCTTTATTAGTTATCGGCCAACTGCAATATTATTCCTTTTCATGTTCAATAAAAGTAAGCTGTAATAGATGTTATTGTTATTAAACAATGCAATCTAAACACGATATCAATATCAATAACAAAATGAATTGCCCGCTATGTCACCTAACTCAACGAAAATAAAAAACCATCACAATAATCACAGGTACGTCGTGGTCGAAGCGCGGCAGCCTTGTCAGCGGGGTGAGAAAACTATCAGTGCCACGTGTCGAAGCCTTGTACACAGCCGGAAGGAGATTATCGATGAATATTGAGGTCAGCCGGCAGGTCAGCCTTACAAGGGTTATCTTGAGTTCGATCGAACCCCAGTAGTTTGGTGAATAAGTCAAGGGATTCGGCAGAGGTCAAGACATACACTCATGACTCACACTGTTTCCATGTGTGTCCATTCCTTTTCAATAAAGAAGGGTCTGTAAAGCAAAAGTTAAGATCTAGATTCGGGAGAACTCCCCTTAATCGGGCATACACTAATGATAAATTAATATATCATCACCTCACCATCCTTGAACCCCACCGTGCTCCCCCCCTCCCCTTTTTTTTATAATGAGGGGCTCAGGGGATCTTAGCCTAGGGGAAACACATTCCGCTCTGTCTGAATGTTTTTCTCTTGGCATCCCCTATTCAGGCTATTGGCCCAATTGGGAATATCTACAGGTGCTTGGCCCATTGGCAGACAGGGGCTGGGCCCAAATGGGAATTAAATATGATGCTGCTGGGCCCCATTTGGTTAAAATCTAATGTACTTAAATTGCTGTGAACATATTCATCCAAATGGGTTGATAATTAAATTATATCTATGAATGGGGCTGTGAGTTCAATTGCTTGGGTAGTACTAGTTAAGGGGACGATGAAGTGAACAGCTTTGTTCCACTGAGAGCGGGCCAAAAGTGGCAGTCGCACATATGTCGACCTATGTTTTTTCTCTGTTAACAGTTATTTCCCTGATTCTTTTATTCATTTTTACCTTCAGTACCCAACATCTTTAAATTTTATCGTATCACCATCTTTCCTCTCTATTTTTCCTTTTCTAACCATGACACAGTCTCTTCTCTTCTAACTCTATTATTTGCTTAAAAAATCTATGACTATCATGGGAGCCTCCATCTTGAATTGCCTGTCAAATCTGGAACAGCCTAAAATTCTGACCATTTCGACCGTGGGTCTGTCCCCAGAATAGTGCCAAGTGAAGAGGTTCTGTCCTCTTTATCCATGGAACATTTTCCAATTGAACAAGAACCTGGACTGGGATGTCAAACAATCAGCTGACTAGGGTGTCAAACAATCAGCCGCACTGGGTGTCTGAAAACACTGTGTCCAGTAGCCTGCCAGCAAGCTTGCTTGTAAATCCTTCTCCTTCTGCCAATTTCATAAAGTCTGGTCCAGCATAATTGAATTGGAATGATAGATTTAGACTACAAGATCAATAAAATTATCTTATCTTTAGATCACTGGCAGTATCGAAGAAGGCAAATCAATCTAACAATATGAGATTGTGTTTTATTGAGATCATCGCTTAATCCATAGAAAATAAAATGATATGAAGATTGCATCATGCGAGGAGTTCAAGTAGAGAATCAATGTGAAAAATTAAAAACAAAACTTACTGTAATCTGCATCACTTAACTATTTATACTGTCCATTTTGAGCAGCTTCTTCTTTTTTATTTCATTTATGAGGTTATGTTTTTCACCATTCAGAAAATGAATATGACTTCAGATGCAAGTGAGGATGAAAGCCATAACGAACCAAATGGTAAGAAATAGAATAACGAGATCTCTCTTACAGAGTTCTAAATCTCTTGTAATAATTACTCATTCAACATTTCTGGCATTTATTGGAAATTGAACACATTTTAAGTGGCTGCAGTCAAATGCAAAGCTGGGAGAAATGTGCCAATTTTACACATTATAGATATTTTAATTTATATCGATCATAGTTAACAGTTCAACCTGTCTGTTTCCACTTTAGACAGGTTTAAGTTTTAGTAGGTTCGACTGTATTTGTATTGTACATGTAACGTGCATTGAGTATATTTCCCAAATATGAAACTATGCAATATAAGTGCTATTTATTAACTTAATATTGTTATTATTTTTACATCAAATTAAGATATTATATTAGAATTAAAGATTGGGGTTTTGTAAAATTTATGTCATCTGGTTGTTTTTGTTTTCATGAAAGTGAATTGAATTAAAATGATGCATCAAATAGAAACAGGAAATATTTCAATGCTCTGTACCTGTGTGGCATGGAATCTAGTCTTCAAAAATGTGATTCTATTATCATAATGACCACTTTAACATTTTTATCATTGCATGTTGACCATACAATATGCACTTTTCATGCTCTCACTTATACAAATAATAACAATGCAACTCTTTTTGTCTCTTTTTTTTTAGACTGGCAGGAACATGAAGTCAGTGAAATTGTTTTAAAATTATTGCCATTACTGGCACAAAATCGTTTCGCACAGAAGTAAACACAGTTGATTGGGATTCTATTAAGACAGAAGGAAGGGAGGCAGAAGAATGTCGGAAAATGTTTATGAAATTAACTTCAAGTAAGTTACTTTGTCTCCGCTAGTTTGATTCAAGTGAATGAGAAAAGGTGGCATTCAGATAGAAAAAATAATCTCTAGCCTCTATTGCTGTGGATCATAATTTATTAATCATCAGTTTGATCTAGCATTTAAAACCATTTAACAAAAAAGCAATACAGTTTTAGATATGCAAACAAAAACTATGTTTTGATATAGCTAGCATGTATGAATGAATATGAGTAGTAGTCAGGATTTAACATTCTGTTACTTTTTATTGTCATCTGAGGTTCATGCCTGTATATTTCTGTGGAAAAGACTAAAGATTTAATTAGTTTTGACTGTTCTTAATAGGTACATGAGAGAGATATTTGCTTTTAGGAATAGCGTTGACTTGCTTGTACTTTTGCCTGTATCTAGAGCAGTTCTTTTCAACATATCTGATGTGGCGGACCTGCAGTAGTTATTTTTTTTAATGCGCCATGACCAGCAAGCAAACAAGCACATTACTCATAGAAAAAGTCCAGCCAGACTCTTAATCTCCACATACCGGCAGACGACGGCTCACATGCTGTCACTGGTATGCCTACTACATCATTTTGAGTAGCACTGCTCTAGAGTACATAAAACCATTCCTACCTTAGTACAATTGTATTATGTAATGTGTGTACGCATCAGATAGTTTCCTCTTCAAGCACTTAGAATTATTCTTTTGATAGATGAAATGTTTGACATATGTATCAAGGTAATAATAAGTTCAGAGGGATGAGAGAATCAGGACAGCCATTGGCTTTTTCTTTTAAGTCCTTTTTCAGATGGATAATTCTCTTTAAAAAATCCTCATTTGATAGATAATCTTCCTTTATTTTGATCTTCTTATTGCCATTAAAACTTATGTTATTGTCATCCCTTCTTGATAATCTTAGTAGCCCCATAAACTGGTGAAACAAATAGATAATTAGTTTCTTGACCTTGTATCCCAATACAGATACATCTTTGATTTTGTCATGCAATGCTTATCTGTTTTTATTTATTTATGAACAGGTCCGCAAACATCGCACAATGGAAGAAATCCTATCAGACATACTGCCATCACTCAGAATGCGTCATGGTTAGTCACTTAACCCAGAAAATATCAATAGACTTAATGCTACATGAACAAATTACTGTCTCAATATTCTGAATAGATGCTTGCATAACCTTACACCAAGGTATAAAATCAACTGCACTCATTCTTTCCAATGTCTGTGAGGTGTATACAAGATTTTCAACTGAACCATAACAGGAGGCTAACTCGTATGCGCATTTAACTCAATATGGCTAAACACATGTCCAAACAGCCAGCTGTGCTTAGCCTGGCTGTCTGCTAACTGCTTCCCATTGTCTGCCGGCCAAACCTGGCCGTGATATTCATTTCTTTTTTCACGGCGAGATTGGCTCATCAAATTTTTTTTTTTAATTTTTTTTGTTTTTTTATCAGCTCCCATTCTTCCTTCCGGTATGGGTTTTAGATGCCCGAAATGATCTTTTCCAGGCTGACATTTTCTGTTTCCTTCCGTGAAAGTTAATTTTCTTTTTCGTTAATGCCTCTTTTATATCTTCTTCCCACTTTCTCCGAGGTCTGCCTTTTGGTCTTTTACCTTGAGTTTTAGCACTGTATACTGTTTTAGCTATTCTATTGTCATTCATTCTGTTAACATGCCCAAACCATCTCAGTTGATTCATTTCTATCTTAGTTTTTATGCCATCTGCTTTGGTTTGATCTCTTATTATTGTGTTTCATTCTGATTTTTTGTCTTTTTTAGTTTTCCTACTACTCTTCTTAGATATTTCATTTCGGCTTTGCCTGATACTGTATTCTATACGGTCGAGGTTTCACTGCCATAGAAGAGAGTAGGACAATAAACTGTGTTGTACACTGCCATTTTGGCTGACAATTTTTGCTTACCTACAAATGCCTTTCCTAGATGGTTATATTTGCACTTGCCGTTTGGATTCTTATTGACTTCTTTCTTAGTTTTCCTCTGAGTTAATCATTACTGTAGCTTTTGAACTTGTTCCAAATTCTCCCTGCTTAATTTAAGATTTTGTGTTTTAGTTTCCTTAGTTACTAGCATTGTTTTTGGTTTTCTTTGCATTTACTCTCATTCCTCTTTATTTAATTTCATTATTCATTGTGTTTATATTTGACTGGAGGTCCCTTTCTGTTTTTCCAAACAGAACTAGATCATCAGCAAATGAAAGCATTGATACATTTACTGGTTTGAGCTTCCACATGCCTCCATTCATCTTTCTTCATGTTTAAGGATGTTTTTACGACGAATCCATAAATGTGATAAACAAAAGAAGACTTAGGATACAACCCTGTCTTACTCCTATATCTACATCAAATTCTTCAGATACATTTCCAGCTACTTCCGCTGCACATGTTGGTTTATTGTTAAACCTTAATGGCTTTATTCAATTCTTGCTTCTACATTGTGTTTTTTAAAGAATGCCATAGTTCGTCCCTCCTCACAGTGTCAAACGCCTTTTCTAAGTCAAATAAAACACAGGTGCAAGCTTCGGGTTAAGGTTTCTCTCTCTAAGGAATTTTTATATTATTTGTCTAATTTGTGAATATGTGGTCTTGTACACTTTTTTTTCTGGTCTAAATCCACCTGATGCTCTTTCAATCTGATCCTTACTCTTTTCCTTAGTCTCATTTCCCAGAATCCTGTGCATACACTTTTCCCTGGTACGCTAAGTAGTAATATCCCTCTAAAGTTTGAGCATTCCATAGTTGATCCTTTCTTATGTATTGGTACTATCGTCTCTTTCCAGTCGTCTGGCACCTATTTGGACTTCCATGCTTCTTGACATATTGCATGTAGTAGTTTGTCTGCCTCTCTCCCTTGGTTTTTAATCATTTCTGGATAAACTTGATCTGCTCCTGGGGCTTTTCATGATTTCACTTTTCTTATAGCTGTTTGAAGTTCTTCCATTGAGATATCTACATCTTCAGCTGTCTCATCTCGATTACTTGTTATTCTTAATAATTGATCTGTACTCCTTGTTTCATATGTTCTGGAGGGATTATGTAATTGTTGAAAATACTTCCTCCACGTTTCCATGATTTCGCTGTCTCCTTTCATTATTTCTCCTTTGGCATTCTTAATTTGTCGTATTGGGCATGCTTTGGTCTTTCTTTGTCCAAACTCTTCCCATTGTTCCTGTTTTGCTTTCCTAACTTCCTCTTTGGTGATAGTTCCTTTACTCAAGTAATCTATCCTATCCTCTGGTCTCTTTGTTTGCAAGTATTTCTTCCATGCATCTTTCTTTTCTTTGATCTTAGTCTTGACATTCTCATTCCACCATGCTGTCCTTTTCCCATCTCCATTAATTTGTTTCCTACCACAGACCTCTTCAGTACAACTGAGGAGTGTTTCTTTATATATTTGCCACTTTTCTTCTATTGTGCTTTCCTTCAGATCCATCTGCCTTTCACTGATAGATCTTTTTATCCTGGATTGGTACATTTGTTTTACTATTGGTTTATGTAGTTCTTCTATTTTGAGTTTAGTAGCTTTCTTCTCTTTCCTTTTCTGTTTGTTTCCTTCAGTTAATAATCTCATTTTGGCTATCACTAGGTGATGATCACTAAATATTTCAGCTCCTCTGCTTACTCTAGCATCCATTGTACTGTAAAAAAGGGAGCTGCTAACTATTATGTAGTCTATCATTGACGTTTCACATCTGTCTTCATTCACTCTTGTATATTTGTGGATATCTTTATGAGGAAAAAATGTGTTAGCTATTTTCATGTTATTCTTTAGGCAAAAATCTATTAGTCTCTCTCCATTTGGAGAAGTTGTTGTCTCTCCTTCTTTACCTATTACTCCTCCTGATATTTCTATATTGTTGCCTACTCTAGCATTTAAATCTCCTAAAACCATTAATTCCTGCTTGGGTTTGAGATTCTCTGCAGCTATTTGTAAATCATTTTCGAAGATATCTTTTTCTTCTTTGGTGGCATCTACGTTTGGTCCATAAGCTATTAATAATTTAATTTCTCTTCCTTTTGGTTTAATATTTACCTCTAATAGCCGTGGGCTTACAAATTTCCAACTTTCTAGTAGCAATTCTTGCCTTTTATGCATTAGGAGGCCTACTCCTGCTCTAGCTCTATCTTTGACATCTACTCCTGAAAAGATTAAAGTATGATTTGGTCCTTTCCATTTATGGCCCTAACATTCCATGTTCCAAAAAGGCAGCAGGTTGATATTTTATGTCAGGGTTAACTCCCTTAGCCTTTGGCCAGTCAAGACCGGCCTGCAAGGCAGCAGGAGACTCGTGGAGGGCGGGATCATCTACTCCCCGTACAGGTGCTTACCTTTTTACTTACTATGGAAGGGAACCAGGAAGAAATGTTGAATAATTTTTAACAATCAGAAAAAAATGTGAAAACAGCTCTCATATTATTCATCCCAAAATTTGGCAAATAAAATTTTGAAACATGTTTCTTTTAACATTTAACATAGAGACGTTTTCCGTAATATTTTTGAGTGGACAAAAGAGGTGAAAAACAAACAATGACCCATGACGTCATCGGTAGTCATGAAAAAATACCCACCCTGACCCTATTGGGTGGTGAATAAAATTCTTCATACCATTTTTATAATGAGAAGAATAAGAGATTAGGGAGAGGTCCATTGTTGGGACCCAGCCATTATTTTAACTTTTAACATATCACCCACGCTGGGCTCGGATTGGGGGGGGGGGGGTGTCTGTGTCAGGAATGGTGATAGATTGATAGATGCTAAAATAATGGCTGGGACCTGACTACGGAACTCCTTCCAAATAATATCGCAGTAGATGTAGATGACAAGACTGGTTTTGCCGGAAATCAAAACCTTTTCAACTAATCAAAATATTATTTACACTCCTGGTAGTACAGTGGAACCGCTCTAATCGGGAAACCCAGCCAGTCAGGAAGAATTCCAAGGGAATGGAATTGTTTCTCCTTTCCTCGGCTAATCAGGACAATTTTGGTAGGCTTGCATTGATTATCATCACCATTTCTCCCATATTTATTTATTCCGACACTCACTTTTTATCCCAATTGGGTTTCCATGTTCGCAAAACATCAATTATGACACCTGCATTAGTACTACACGTGTTATACATTGCATAACATGTAAATGATGTCGCAAGTGCCAGTTTGCGACGCCCATAAGCCAGACACAACAGACATACATTAAGAAGGTGAAAGCAGGCGTCGAGCCAGACCTTGCTCATCTACATAACAATACAGTACAGTGTTGACACAGGGCGGTGCTTAGAAACTGACATTGCTTCATTTATTGCGCTCACACTTACTTCGATGGGTAGTTGCCATGATAACTTTGTTGATTTCGGTAAGAATATTGAACAACGTTTATATTGATATCTGGCTTCGATGGAATAAAACTACCGGTTATTTTAGCTCTCATAAACATTTTTAACATTTTTGATTCAACCATGAAGAAGAAAAAGAGGGCTTATTGACTTAGAATTTCAGTCTTCCAGACTCCGCCCATGTCTCTTCCCGCAATGTCATAAGTTGCACAAAATTATCTGGCGTTTGTAATTGCCCAGGTACGCATCGCATGTGAACTTTTTTGTTCGTCCTCACTGAGGGCGAGTTGATCATTGTTAAACATGAAGACTTGAAAGGCACAACGGATACAGCCAATGAGAGACTGAGGACTCCTCAGTCTCTCATTGGCCGTATCCGTTGTGCCTTCCAAGTCTTCATGTTTAACAATGATCAACCCGCCCGTGTGCTTATCGCTTAAGTATTAAAGAACTTAATGATTTCTATGTGTCAAAACCGAGGACTCTCTTAAAATAAACTTAACACCCTGGTCATGAATCTTAAATCTTGTTTGTCCATTGGTCACTCCCAATTTTTTTGTCATGACTGATTTTCGCCTCAATGGCTGTGTCGCCTAAGTGGCATTTTTCTCTGCTTCTCAAGCATTGGGCATTTAGGTGGTAACTACTGAATTCAATATTTGATAGCAATCAGAACTGATTGAGAATTTATCTAAAAAGTAAGCTTCGAAACAGCTTCAATTTGACAGCCAGACTAGTAGTGCCTCTCGTTCAGCAGCTTAAATTTGGTGATCAGGATTTGCCAGCAGACGTTGTTCATGTAAATATAACACTAAGACCAATTTATTGGGTTATTAGAAATTTATTAGAATTGACTGTCAAATAAAAATTAACTGTAATAATGAAGTGCATGGTGCTGCTAGTTCTTATAAGATGTAGTGTTTGGTGTCTGAAAGACTACGCCAAGAGAAACGTCTACAAACTAGAATACATGTATAACATTTACATATTATGAAGTTAGATATATCAAATTTCAATTTTTTTTCTCTTCTTTTGGCTTTTACTTTTACATCCCTGATATGATATTTTTGTTTCTCCCTTCGCCTTACTCTTAAAATTATAACGATTTAACTCTTTCATTATGTGTCTTTTCATATTTTTTGTTGATTATTGTTGTATGAATGGTCAAAACTGAGAGTCACTGAAGCTGCTTTATTTTTCTTCACTTTCAAGCTAATGCAATTTTTAGATTATGTCAAAATTGTATTATTTGCTCGTCAGAAATATTAGACAAAGTAAGAAGATATCAATGAAGGTCAGAAGATTTTTTTATTTTAAAAAAAAATTATTTCTTATTTCCTTGTACTGTGTATTTAGGATCTTCCTCGAGCTAGGAGACCGGTATCAGCATTCCTGATGTATGTTGCAGAAAGAGTAGCTGATATGAAAATAAAATATCCTGACTTATCGTCAAAGGCGACAAGGTCCAAACTCAGGAAAAAATGGGACAAGTCTGATAAACTAAGAGTAAGTGTATGAATTGTGTAAGCATTTCCACATCTGTAACTTTTGGGAGTAATCTAGCCTTTTCTGTTTCGTATCTGTAAGTGGGTGAATCATGTGACCCTTTCCATATATTTGTATGTGTGGGAATCATGTGACCCTTTCCATATATTTGTATGTGTGGGAATCATGTGACCCTTTCCATATATCTGTAAGTGTGGGAATCATGTGACCCTTTCCATATATTTGTATTTGTGGGAATCATGTGACCCTTTTCATATATCTGTAAGTGTAGGAATCATGTGACCCTTCTCATATATCTGTAAGTGTGGGAATCGTATGACCCTGTCCATATATATATGTGTAAGTGTGGGAATCATGTGACCCTTTCCATATATTTGTATTTGTGGGAATCATGTGACCCTTTTCATATATCTGTAAGTGTAGGAATCATGTGACCCTTCTCATATATCTGTAAGTGTGGGTATCATGTAACCCTTCCCATATATATATATATATATATATATATATATATATATATATATATATATATATATATATATATATGTAAGTGTGGGAATCATGTGACCCTGTCCATATATATATTTGTTAGTGTGGGAATTATGTAACCTTCTCCATACATATGTATGTGGGTGAATTATGTAATTCTTTCCATATTTCTGTAAGTGGGTGACTCATGTAACCCTTTCCATATAATCTGTGCGGGCAGTTGACGGGTTCTGCTGGTAGGTCCTGCTTCTTTCCTTTTGCTCTTTTGCTTCTCTTTTATTTTGCTGTTTCCTCTTAATTCACCCTGAGATCACCACAATGGTAGACGGAGTAAATCTCAATTAAACAAACAATTTCCATATATCTATAACTGTGGGAATCATGTAACCTGACAGCCACCGATGCTCCACATGCTTACAATGGGACTTCATGGCGAAGAAATTGCACCCACTGCATGCTGTCTTTTGGGGGGGGGGGGGGGTTATTGACGTGAAAAGCTTTAACACAAAAAGTAATAATAAAAAAGACGAGTTGGATTGGTGCTCTCCCGTGACACTCCCTGGAGGCTAGACCCACATACTATACGTATACATCATGTAGGCTACAATATTGTTATTTTCGTGCCTACACATAGGGGCCATTACATGCCACGCTATTATTTCTTTTTAAGTAGCTTGCATCGTTTAGGCCTAGGATCTACAGTACTAGATCTATATTACATCTCTTTGCTAATGTAAATAGAATAAGAAAGAAATAACAAAGTACACACTCATAAAATTGATTTTTGGTCTCAAATTAATAAATTCTATAATACCTGATTTGCTTTAGAAAATATCAAAACAAAATTTATATAAAACAGATTACTTTCATTTGTCTTAAACACTGATAATTTCTACTATTGGTCTTTTCTTCAGTTATTATGTTGTGACTTTCTTCTGTTATGTTGTGACTGATTTCAGAAAACGTACCAAGACAGACACAAAGCTTTATACAATGAGTATATGAGGTAAGTTGAGGACCGAGGGTGCTTTAGATTTGTTGTGATGGAATGCCCATGCCTTTTTGTACTGTTCGAGAGCTCAGTAGTCCAGATGCAAGGTTTCGGCCAGAAATTGATGTCCAGAATCGAAGAATATATAGAAAAACAGGCTGTGACAGTTTAAAATGCTGAAATCTTTAACTCTTCCGCCTATATCGAAAAATCCCAACATTGCTATGCGCTGATACTATACTACCTAGAAAATTGAACCTTGGGGTGTGGAGGAAATAATTCTACAATGTGACGTGGGTACATTACTCTTTCCACTGCAGTACATATTTTGCAGGAGAAATTATAAAAACATGGCTTTTTAATTCGGGGGGGGGGGGGGGCTGGGCTCCTGAAGTGATTATTTTTTAGTTTAGGTTTTTTGTTGTCAAAATACAGTCATCCTATATCATTGAAAAGTTTGTAACGTCCTTGGTTGCCATAGAAACGACCGCCATCTTGGATTTTAACCCAATTTTCAGAATCTTTCTCCTCTCTTAGTTATATTTAAAATCATCACTCAAAACCTGTGCAGATCGTCTTTTCCATTCAATATCCAAAAAGTGACGTCGGGTTTTTTATTTTATTTTGGATAGTTTTTTTTTAATGAATTTTTGAAAATACTATGTACAAAATTGACATTTTTATTACAAAAAAAAAATTCTCAAAAGTTTACAATATATTAAAAAGAAACCGACGTCATTCTATTAACATTGACAAGAGGAACAGGTGTGCCAAATATAATACAAATCGTTCGGTAAATGACGGAAGAGATAGAATTTTAGTGTAAAAAAACTACATTTCAAGAAAATGCATGTAAAAAAATCAAATAAAAATAACACAAAACAAACGCTTCAGACGGGTTTCCCTTGTAGCAGCCCCCTTACTCTTTCAACAGTCTCTGGCATTGTTATTACTGTAAAGAGGATTATAAATCTAGGTTTAGATGTGCACTGTTGTGAAAGCAGACGTCAAAATGACCAGTTTTTTTCCTCTATATCTTATGCTTGTGCGTGTGTTAACATACACACTGATGCGCAGCGCCTCTTACATCACACAGCAGTAGGCCGAAGCAACAAGCTGTGTCGGCAGAAGCCGGGTGACCTTGGTGTTGCCACATTTGGCAATTATCGCCAATATACAGGTTTTTACTGGCGTCTTCTCAGTCAGTGTTAGGGTAATTTACATCAAAATTTTGACTTTTTAACCTACCCTCGCCCACAAAATATTTTGTGCAAAAATAATTACACGTCATATGGACATTATTCTGCCATAAACTTGTAGATAAATGATCGTTCTACCCGTATATGCAAAGAACAGAAAATCAACCTTTATAGCAAAAAAATGTCCATGTGAGTAATATAATGTATGGTTTTTTATTTTTACAAAATATTTTGTTGGCGAAAGGGTAGGTAAAAATACTAAAAACAGTCAAAATTATGATGTATATTACCTTTACACTGACTGAGAATACTGGCACTGAAAACCCTCTAGCAACAGCTAATTGCCAATGTGGCAACACAGTTCTTTTGCTTGGCTTTCGCGAACACGGTACGTCGATCGGCCAAGCTCTTTGTGACATAAGAGGTGAAGGCCAGCGTCGTGCGTATGTAAACATGTTCACAAGTATAGGAATAGGGCAAAAAAAACTGGTTATTTGACGGCTGTTTTCACAGCAATGCACATCTAACCTAGTTTTACAATCCTCTTTACATTAATTACAATACCAGAGACTGTCGAAAGAGTAAGGGGGCAGTTACAAGAAGGGTAACCCGTCTGAAGCATTTGTTTTATTTTATTTTCATTTCTTTACTTGCATTTTTCTCGAAATGTATTTTTTTCACACTGAAATTCTATCTCCTCCGTCATTTACAGACCGATTTGTATGATATTTCGCACACAGGTTCCTTTTGTCAATGTTAATAGAATGACATCAGGTTTATTTTATATATTGTAAACATTTTGAGGAAATACTTTTTCTGTAATAAAAATGCCATTTTTGCGTATAAACGATATGTACTATTTAAAAAAATTTCATTAAAAAAAAAGCTATCCAACATATCTAAAAACAACGCCGTCATTCTGTAGATATTGACTGGAAAAAACGATCTGCATAGGTTTTGAGTAATTTTATTCATAACTAAGACTAAAGAGGGGAGATAGATTTTGAAAATGGGTCAAAACCCAAGATAGCGACCGTTTCCTTGGCAACCAAGGACGCTACAAACTTTTCAATGATATAGGATGACTATATTTTGAAAGTTACTCATATATATACTAACATCAAAAACCCTAACTCAAAAGCAAAAACATCACTTCAGGACAATTTTTTGATAACTCAAGCTACAGCCTTTGTATGACATACATTTTTGTGTCAGTTTATAATTATGTAGATTCAGCATCAACACACTGTTCTTGCCGACTGCATTCTAGATCTACATGAGATGTTTGCCTGGGAATTCATGCAGACTTCCTGTATCAAAGTAATTTATTTTCTTGATGAGGTTCTATTTTAAATTCTAGATCTAGAAAAGAAAACTTAAAAAAGAGCTAATGATCGAATACTCCTCTATAGAGTCTAGTCAGGGTAAATTTTAAATATAAATAAAACTTGTGAATTATTTGTGACACGGCAGCTTGCAGTCATCAAGTGCCAATCAGATGACTGACTCTGAATCAAGTGCCAATGAGATAGCTGACACTGAATCAAGTGCCAATTAGATGGTAACACTGAATCAAGTGCCAATGAGATAGCTGACACTGAATCAAGTGCCAATCAGATAGCTGACACTGAATCAAGTGCCAATGAGATAGCTGACACTGAATCAAGTGCCAATCAGATAGCTGACACTGAATCAGGTGCCAATCAGATGGCTGACACTGAATCAGGTGCCAATCAGATGGCTGACACTGAATCAGGTGCCAATCAGATGGTAGACACTGAATCAAGTGCCAATCAGATGGTAGACACTGAATCAAGTGCCAATCAGATGGTAGATACTGAATCAAGTGCCAATCAGATGGCTTACACTGAATCAAGTGCCAATCAGATGGCTGACACTGAATCAGGTGCCAATAAGATGGTAACATTGAATCAAGTGCCAATGAGATAGCTGACACTGAATCAGGTGCCAATCAGATGGCTGACACTGAATCGGGTGCCAATCAGATGGTAGACACTGAATCAAGTGCCAATCAGATGGTAGACACTGAATCAAGTGCCAATCAGGACTGAATCAATTGCCAATCAGATGGCTGACACTGAATCAGGTGCCAATCAGGTGGTAGTAGACATTGAATCAAATGCCATCAGATGGTAGTAGACATTGAATCAAATGCCAATCGGATGGTAGTAGACATTGAATCAAGTGCCAATTAGATGGTAGTAGACACTGAATCAAATGCCAATCAGATGGTAGACACTGAATAAGGTGCCAATCAGACGGTAGACATTGAACCAAGTGCCAATCAGATGGTAGACACTGAATCAAGTGCCAATCAGAAGGTAGACACTGAATCAGGTACCAATCAGCTGGTAGACACTGAATCAAGTGCCAATCAGATGATAGACACTGAATCAAGTGCCAATCAGATGGTAGACACTGAATCAAGTGCCAATCAGGTGGTAGACACTGAATCAAGTGCCAATCAGATGGTAGACACTGAATCAAGTGCCAATCAGATGGTAGACACTGAATCAAGTGCCAATCAGATGGCTTACACTGAATCAAGTGCCAATCAGATGGTTTACACTGAATCAAGTGCCAATCAGATGGCTTACACTGAATCAAGTGCCAATGAGATGGTTTACACTGAATCAAGTGCCAATCAGATGGCTTACACTGAATCCAGTGCCAAACAGATGGCTTACACTGAATCCAGTGCCAATCAGATGGCTTACACTGAATCAAGTGCCAACCAAATGGCTTACACTGAATCAAGTGCCAATCAGATGGCTTACACTGAATCCAGTGCCAATCAGATGGCTTACACTGAATCAAGTGCCAACCAAATGGCTTACACTGAATCAAGTGCCAATCAGATGGCTTACGCTGAATCAAGTGCCAATCAGATGGTAGACACTGGAGCAGATGCCAATTAGGTGGTAGACACTGAATCAAGTGCCATTCATATGGTAGATATTGGAATACAAAAGCAGCCTTGCAAGGCAATTGGTGACTGACTGAACAATGCCCTGATTGTATGCCTTTCAGTCACTGCTCAGTATTTTGTTTTAAACCTTCACACACTTCCTATCTTCAGAGACAGGCCGGGAACACAGAGATTGCGATTGGATTCCAAGCCCATTGTCCCAACACCCTTCCTTATGTATTCTTTGAAAAAGAAAGCCTCCGTAACAGCGAAAAACCCGCAGGTAACAGTTGAATAAACTTGTCTTGTCATTCGTATTTTACAATATTAATGGACCTATCTACTACATTAGAGTAGATCATGATGATGCGATTTTGTCGTAACCAGTCGTTCACTCCCAAATTAAAACTGTTTTGATTGATCTTTGATACCATAAGCTTTTACTTTGGAGTAATACATTTGTCTTGTATTTTTTTTGTCTGTTTGCAGATGGATCTAAGGAAATTAACACTCTCTTAAAAGTCCAAATATAACAAATTAGAGGACCAAAAAGAAATTTCATTTTATGCTCAAAGCATTGAAGCAAATGCCTAGTACAAGGTATGTATTGAATATTTGTATATCTTGATTCAATTTACTTTTGTCATTTCTGAGACTCTATATCGTTAAGTTTGGACTGAATGGTCTTTAATATGAATTTGACCCTCTGACCCTGAAATAATGAATAAAGTTTGGCTGTACATGATGGTGCCTAGATTTTAGACCCAGTACCAGTATAGTTCTAACAGACATTATAATATAACAATAGCAGATCTAGACATGAAGTGGGTGGTCAGCTGGGACTGCTGGTAGGTCCTGCTTCTTTCATTTCAACCTTTCATTTATCCTTCATCTTGCTGTTTCCTCTTAATTCCCCCTGAGATCACCTCGTACCATGGACCTGACATTGTCCAACACTTTTGTGTGCTTTTCAAAGTGACAACTAATGGCATATTCCTGTGTCAGCTTTCCTACTTTCTTTAATTTGGATGTCTGCAAATATTTAGAGTAGCATTTAAATTTAGATGGGGAGGTATATTATCCTAATCTAAAATCTACTCAACGCAAGACACAATCACTAGGGTTACATCACTTTTGTTTTGCCAGGCACAATGTGAAGCCGTCCAAAAGAAGAATCCAAATTTTAAACCTAGATCCTATGAGCTGTACCCGTTCCTTTCCAAGGAAGAGAAAAAAGTGCTGAATGACCACTATGCAAAGCCAACACCGCCACCCAAGTAAGTGCCTGCACACATGTTGTTATTTGGATAGAATTCTGTTGAGATTTTGTACTTTTAGAGGTCCGTGAAGCCTTATTCCTGCCCAAACTCTCTAACCCTGCTAGAATACCCAATAGACCTGTCTATCCCTTGCTGGACCAACAGATTTACCTACAACAGATTTGTTCATCACTTTCTAACGTGCCCCGCAGACCCATCGACCCCTTGCTGACATGACCAGCAGACTTGTCTACCCTTTGCTGACATGTCCAGCAGACTTGTCTACCCCTTGCTGACATGACCAGCAGACTTGTCTACCCTTTGCTGACTTGTCCAGCAGACTTGTCTACCCCTTGCTGACATGACCAGCAGACTTGTCTACCCTTTGCTGACATGTCCAGCAGACTTGTCTACCCCTTGCTGACATGACCAGCAGACTTGTCTACCCCTTTCTGACATGACCAGCAGAATTGTCTACCCCTTTCTGACATGACCAGCAGACTTGTCTACCCCTTTCTGACATGACCAGCAGACTTGTCTACCTCTTTCTGACATGCCCAGCAGATTTGTCTACCCCTTGCATGATGTGATTGCTGTAAAAGTTGTCTCTGTTACCTTTTGAAAGGGCTTTTTTTATTTTATTTGAACCATGTTCTTCTTTCCCAGAAATTTCTATTTGTTCTACTGCTTCAAAGAACGACCAAATATTCACAGCGAAAGCCTCACAGACCAAGCCAAAGAACTGTCGGCATCCTACAGCAAACTGAGTTGCTCTACAAAGGCTGATTATGAGAAAGAATATAAAGATGTGAGTGGGTAACATTGTCATTGTGTCTTAACTTGCCTTACACCTTTAATGAGCCGCTTGATTACACTTGGATGGGTGGTAATTTTATGCTCTGGTAAAGACTCATTTTCATCCTCACCTTCATCAATGCAGGCTAAAAGGCTATTTATATACACATGTGTGGATCATTATTTATACACGGCAAGGCGAGGGAAAATGGCCTTTTGTGTGTGCATGAAATGTTAAAAACATGCAGTGATGGTTGAATGGTAGGTATTGCAATGCAAGTCATCCTCCCTATTTTGAACCGAATCAACCCACTTTTAATAAGTATACCGTCTGAATAATTTTCTTTCTACTTCAACAGTTGCGAACAAATGTTTTCTATCTTAAGTACATCTTGATTTTGCCACAGTTGCCATGTAATTTATCATCTCTTTGGCATGTTTCCCAGTGGATACAGAGTAGCATTGAAAAGTTGCCGGAGTATGCGGAGCACATCAAGCCATGGAGTGATAAGCTGGCCCAAGATGCATCCAAGGAGATGGCACTTTGTCAGGTAATCTGTTCTTATCTTATGTCTTTTCACACCGAATCAATGCTCGACTCGCCCGCTTACTTCCTTTGTCTTTTCACACAAAATCAGTGCTCAACTTACCCACTCACCACCTTTGTCTTTTCACTCCAAATCAGTGCTCAACTACCCTACTTACTTCCTTTGTCTTTTCACACCAAATCAATGCTCATTTACCCATTCACCTCCTTTGTCTTTTCACACAAAATCAATGCTCATTTACCCATTCACCTCCTTTGTCTTTTCACTCCAAATCAATGCTCGACTAGCCACTTACTTTCTTGTTTTTTTCACACCAAATCAATGTTTAACTAGCCCTTTACCTCCTTTGCCTTTTCACACCAAATCAGTGCTCAACTAGCCCACTACCTCCTTTGTCTTTCCACACTAAATCAGTGTCAAACTAGCCCACTCTTATCTTTGTCTTTTCACACCAAATCAATGTTTA
>JAXRKP010002833.1:0-34070 GCA_037039925.1 Doris montereyensis
AGCCTTTGCCTTACCCTCAACTCCTTTGTTTAAATATAAGTATAGCCATTGTCTTACTTTCTACTTCTTTGCTCAAATATAAGTGTAGCCATTCTACTCCTAATATAAGTGTAGCCATTCTACTCCTAATATAAGTGTAGCCCTTGTCTTACTTTCTACTCCTTTGCTCAAATATAAGTGTAGCCATTCTGCTCCTAATATAAGTGTAGCCCTTGTCTTACTTTCTACTCCTTTGCTCAAATATAAGTGTAGCCATTGTCTTATTTCTACTCCTTTGTTCAAATATAAGTGTAGCCCTTGTCTTACTTTCTACTCCTTTGTTCAAACATAAGTGTAGCCCTTGTCTTACTTTCTATTCCTTTGTTCAAATATAAGTGTAGCCCTTTTCTTACTTTCTACTCCTTTGTTCAAATATAAGTGTAGCCATTGTCTTACTTTCTACTCCTTTGCTCAAATATAAGTTTAGTCTTAACCTAATTTTCGAATCCTTTGCTCAAATATAAGTGTAGCCCTTGTCTTACTTTCTACTGCTTTGTTCAAATATAAGTGTAGCCCTTTTCTTACTTTCTACTCCTTTGTTCAAATATAAGTGTAGCCATTGTCTTACTTTCTACTCCTTTGCTCAAATATAAGTTTAGTCTTAACCTAATTTTCGAATCCTTTGCTCAAATATAAGTGTAGCCCTTGTCTTACTTTCTACTGCTTTGTTCAAATATAAGTGTAGCCCTTGTCTTACTTTCTACTCCTTTGCTCATATATAAGTTTAGTCTTAACCTAATTTTCGAATCCTTTGTTCAAATATAAGTGTAGTCCTTTTCTTACTTTCTACTGCTTTGTTTAAATATAAGTGTAGCCCTTGTCTTACTTTCTACTCCTTTGTTTAAATATAAGTGTAGTCCTTTTCTTACTTTCTACTTTGTTTAAATATAAGTGTAGTCCTTTTCTTACTTTCTACTCCTTTGTTTAAATATAAATGTAGCCCTTGCCTTAATTTCTACTCCTTTGCTCAACTATAAGTGTAGCCCTTGACTTACTTTCTACACCTTTCCTCAACTATAAGTGTAGTCTTGCTTTTCACTCATTCGCTCAACATAAGTGTGGCCATTGTCTTGTTTTTGTACTCTTTTTCTCAAACATAAGTGTAGCCCTTGCTTTACTTTCTATTCTTTTGCTTCCATAGAAGTTAAGCCCTACCCTTACTTTCTACTTCTTTACACAACTATAAGTGTAGCCCTAGCTTTACTTTCTGTTATTTTGCTCCTATACAAGTTAAGCCCTTGCTGTACTTTTTATTCTTTGCTCAAATATAAGTGTAGCCCTTGTCTTACTTTCTACTCATTTGCTCAAACATAAGTGTGAACCTAGCATTAATTTCTACTCCTTTGCTCATATATAAGTTTAGCCTTTGTCTTACTTTCTATTCATTTAATCAAATATAAGTGTAGGCATTGTCTTATTTTCTATTCATTTAATCAAATATAACTGTAGTCTTTGTCTTACTTCCTATTCATTTGATCAAATATAAGTGTAGTCTTTGTCTTACTTCCTATTCATGTGATCAAATATAAGTGTAGCCTTTGCCTTACTTTCTATTCATGTGATCAAATATAAGTGTAGCCTTTGTCTTACTTTCTACTCCTTTAATCAAATATAAGTGTCACCCTTGTCTTACTTTCTACTCCTTTAATCGAATATACTTGTAGCTTATGTCTTACTTTCTATTCATTTAATCAAATATAAGTGTCACCCTTGTCTTACGTTCTACGCCTTTAATCGAATATACTTGTAGCTTATGTCTTACTTTCTATTCATTTAATCAAATATAAGTGTAGCATTTGTCTTACTTCCTATTCATTTGATCAAATATACCTGTAGCCTTTGTCTTACTTTCTATTCATTTAATCAAATATAAGTGTAGCATTTGTCTTACTTCCTATTCATTTGATCAAATGTAATTGTAACCTGTGTCATACTTTCTGCTCCTTTAATCAAATATAAGTGTACCCTATGACTTACTTTCTATTCATTGATCAAATTTAATTGTAGCCTTTGTCTAACTTTCTATTCATTTGATCAAATAGAAGTGTAGCCCTAGCTATTGCTTTCTGTTATTATCCTGCTATATAAGTGTAGCCCTAGCTATTGCTTTCTGTTATTATCCTGCTATATAAGTGTAGCCCTAGCTATTGCTTTCTGTTATTATCCTGCTATATAAGTGTAGCCCTAGCTATTGCTTTCTGTTATTATCCTGCTATATAAGTGTAGCCCTAGCTATTGCTTTCTGTTATTATCCTGCTATATAAGTGTAGCCCTAGCTATTGCTTTCTGTTATTATCCTGCTATATAAGTGTAGCCCTAGCCTTACTTTCTACTCCTTTGCTGAAATATCGATGTGACTCTAGCCTGACTTTCTACTCCTTTGCTGAAATATCGATGTGACTCTAGCCTGACTTTCTATTCCTTTGCTGAAATATCGATGTGACTCTAGCCTGACTTTCTATTCCTTTGCTGAAATATCGATGTGACTCTAGCCTGACTTTCTATTCCTTTGCTGAAATATCGATGTGACTCTAGCCTGACTTTCTACTCCTTTGCTCAAATATCGATGTGACTCTAGCCTGACTTTCTATTCCTTTGCTGAAATATCGATGTGACTCTAGCCTGACTTTCTACTCCTTTGCTGAAATATCGATGTGACTCTAGCCTGACTTTCTACTCCATTGCTGAAATATCGATGTGACTCTAGCCTGACTTTCTACTCCATTGCTGAAATATCGATGTGACTCTAGCCTGACTTTCTACTCCTTTGCTGAAATATCGATGTGACTCTAGCCTGACTTTCTATTCCTTTGCTGAAATATCGATGTGACTCTAGCCTGACTTTCTACTCCTTTGCTGAAATATCGATGTGACTCTAGCCTGACTATCTACTCCATTGCTGAAATATCGATGTGACTCTAGCCTGACTTTCTACTCCTTTGCTGAAATATCGATGTGACTCTAGCCTGACTATCTACTCCATTGCTGAAATATCGATGTGACTCTAGCCTGACTTTCTACTCCATTGCTGAAATATCGATGTGACTCTAGCCTGACTATCTACTCCATTGCTGAAATATCGATGTGACTCTAGCCTGACTTTCTACTCCTTTGCTGAAATATCGATGTGACTCTAGCCTGACTTTCTACTCCATTGCTGAAATATCGATGTGACTCTAGCCTGACTTTCTACTCCTTTGCTGAAATATCGATGTGACTCTAGCCTGACTTTCTACTCCTTTGCTGAAATATCGATGTGACTCTAGCCTGACTTTCTACTCCTTTGCTGAAATATCGATGTGACTCTAGCCTGACTATCTACTCCATTGCTGAAATATCGATGTGACTCTAGCCTGACTATCTACTCCTTTGCTGAAATATCGATGTGACTCTAGCCTGACTATCTACTCCATTGCTGAAATATCGATGTGACTCTAGCCTGACTATTTACTCCTTTGCTGAAATATCGATGTGACTCTAGCCTGACTATCTACTCCTTTGCTGAAATATCGATGTGACTCTAGCCTGACTATCTACTCCTTTGCTGAAATATCGATGTGACTCTAGCCTGACTATCTACTCCATTGCTGAAATATCGATGTGACTCTAGCCTGACTATCTACTCCATTGCTGAAATATCGATGTGACTCTAGCCTGACTATCTACTCCTTTGCGGAAATATCGATGTGACTCTAGCCTGACTATCTACTCCTTTGCTGAAATATCGATGTGACTCTAGCCTGACTTTCTACTCCATTGCTGAAATATCGATGTGACTCTAGCCTGACTATCTACTCCATTGCTCAAATATCGATGTGACTCTAGCCTGACTATCTACTCCATTGCTCAAATATAAGTGTGGCCCTAACCTTACTATCTACTCCTTTGTTGACGTATAAGTGTGAACCTAACCTTACAATCTACTCCTTTGTTGACATATAAGTGTGAACCTAACCTTACAATCTACTCCTTTGTTGACATATAAGTGTGAACCTAACCTTACTATCTACTCCTTTGTTGACATATAAGTGTGAACCTAACCTTACTATCTACTCCTTTGTTGACATATAAGTGTGAACCTAACCTTACTATCTACTCCTTTGTTGACATATAAGTGTGAACCTAACCTTACTATCTGCTCCTTTGTTGCATATAAGTGTGAACCTAACCTTACTATCTACTCCTTTGTTGACATATAAGTGTGAACCTAACCTTACTATCTACTCCTTTGTTGACATATAAGTGTGAACCTAACCTTACTATCTACTCCTTTGTTGACATATAAGTGTGAACCCTATGCTTACTATCCACTCTTTTTGTTGACATATAAATTATGAGCTAACCTTACTATCTACTCTTTTGTTGACATATAAGTGTGAACCTAACCTTACTATCTACTCCTTTATTGACATATAAGTGTGAACCTAACCTTACTATCTACTCCTTTGTTGACATATAAGTGTGAACCTAACCTTACTATCTACTCTTTTGTTGACATATAAGTGTGAACCTAACCTTACTATCTACTCCTTTGTTGACATATAAGTGTGAACCTAACCTTACTATCTACTCCTTTGTTGACATATAAGTGTAAACCTAACCTTACTATCTACTCCTTTATTGACATATAAGTGTGAACCTAACCTTACTATCTACTCCTTTATTGACATATAAGTGTGAACCTAACCTTACTATCTACTCTTTTGTTGACATATAAGTGTGAACCTAACCTTACTATCTACTCCTTTGTTGACATATAAGTGTGAACCTAACCTTACTATCTACTCCTTTATTGACATATAAGTGTGAACCTAACCTTACTATCTATTCCTTTGTTGACATATAAGTGTGAACCTAACCTTACTATCTACTCCTTTGTTGACATATAAGTGTGAACCTAACCTTACAATCTACTCCTTTGTTGACATATAAGTGTGAACCTAACCTTACTATCTACTCTTTTGTTGACATATAAGTGTGAACCTAACTTTACTATCTACTCCTTTGTTGACATATAAGTGTGAACCTAACCTTACTATCTACTCGACATATAAGTGTGAACCTAACCTTACTATCTACTCTTTTGTTGACATATAAGTGTGAACCTAACTTTACTATCTACTCCATTGCTAAAATATAAGTGTGACCCGAGCCTGACTATATACTCCTTTGCTCAAATATATGTGTGACCTTTGTGTTACTTTCTACTCCTTTGCTCAAATATATGTGTGACCTTTGTGTTACTTTCTACTCCTTTACTCAAGTATAAGTCTAGCCTTTGCCTTACTTTCTTCTCCTTTGCTCAAATATAAGTCTAGCCTTTGCCTTACTTTCTTCTCCTTTCCTCAAATATAAGTCTAGCCTTTGCCTTACTTTCTTCTCCTTTCCTCAAATATAAGTCTAGCCTTTTTGCCGTACTTTCTTTTCCTTCGCCCAAATATAAATGTAGTCTCTGCCTTACTTTCTTCTCCTTTGCTCAAATATAAATGTAGTCTCTGCCTTACTTTCTTCTCCTTTGCTCAAATATAAATGTAGTCTCCGCCTTACTTTCTTCTCCTTTGCTCAAATATAAATGTAGTCTCTGCCTTACTTTCTTCTCCTTTGCTCAAATATAAATGTAGTCTCTGCCTTACTTTCTTCTCCTTTGCTCAAATATAAATGTAGTCTCTGCCTTACTTTCTTCTCCTTTGCTCAAATATAAATGTAGTCTCTGCCTTACTTTCTTCTCCTTTGCTCAAATATAAGTCTAGCCTTTGCCTTACTTTCTACTCCTTTGCTCAAATATAAGTCTAGCCTTTGCCTTACTTTCTACTCCTTTGCTCAAATATAAGTCTAAACTCTGCCTTACTTTCTACTCCTTTGCTCAAATATAAGTCTAGCCTTTGCCTTACTTTCTACTCCTTTGCTCAAATATAAATGTAGTCTTTAGAGTACTTTCTATTTCTTTGTTCAAATAAAGTGTAATCTTTGCTGTACTTTCTACTTCTTTGCTCAAATATAAATTTAGCCTTTGCCTAACTTTCTACTCCTTTGCTCAAATATAAATGTAGCCTTTGCCTAACTTTGTACTTCTTTGATCAAATAAAGTGTAATCTTTGCTGTACTTTCTATTTCATTGCTCAAATATAAGTGTAGCCTTTGCCGTACTTTCTACTTCTTTGCTCAAATATAAGTGTAGTCTTTGCCGTACTTTCTACTATTGTGCCCAAGTATAAGCGTGTTGTCCTAGTCGTATTTTCTACTCCATTTCTTAAATATAAGTGTGACCCTAGTCTTACTTTCTACTCCTTTGCTAAATTATCAGTGTGGCCCTAGTCTTACTTTCTACTCCTTTGCTAAATTATCAGTGTGGCCCTAGTCTTACTTTCTACTTCTTTGCTAAATTATCAGTGTGGCCCTAGTCTTACTTTCTACTCTTTTGTTAAATTATCAGTGTGGCCCTAGTCTTACCTTCTACTATTTGTTTAAACATAAGTGTGGCCCTAGTCTTGTTTTCTACTATTTGTTTAAATATAAGTGTGACCCTAGTCTTACTTTCTACTCCTTTGCTAAATTATCAGTGTGGCCCTAGTCTTACTTTCTACTCCTTTGCTAAATTATCAGTGTGGCCCTAGTCTTACTTTCTACTTCTTTGCTAAATTATCAGTGTGGCCCTAGTCTTACTTTCTACTCCTTTGTTAAATTATCAGTGTGGCCCTAGTCTTACTTTCTACTATTTGTTTAAATATAAGTGTGGCCCTAGTCTTACTTTCTACTATTTGTTTAAATATAAATGTGGCCCTAGTCTTACTTTCTACTATTTGTTTAAATATAAATGTGGCCCTAGTCTTACTTTCTACTATTTGTTTAAATATAAATGTGGCCCTAGTCTTACTTTCTACTATTTGTTTAAATAGAAGTGTGGCCCTAGTCTTACTTTCTACTATTTGTTTAAATATAAATGTGGCCCTAGTCTTGTTTTCTACTATTTGTTTAAATATAAATGTGGCCCTAGTCTTACTTTCTACTATTTGTTTAAATATAAGTGTGGCCCTAGTCTTGCTTTCTACTATTTGTTTAAATAGAAGTGTGGCCCTAGTCTTGTTTTCTACTATTTGTTTAAATATAAGTGTGGCCCTAGTCTTACTTTCTACTATTTGTTTAAATAGAAGTGTGGCCCTAGTCTTACCTTCTACTATTTGTTTAAATATAAGTGTGGCCATAGTCTTACTTTCTATTCCTTTCCTCAAATATAAGTGTAGCCCCTTGTATTAATTTCTACTCTTTGCTATAATATAAATGTAGTCCTTGTCTTACTTTCTACACATTTTCTTTTGTCTCTTCTTTGAGTTAGTATGAAAAAATACAATGAAAGAAGCACATTGGAGTGAAGTAAATGTATAAAACAACCAAAAATGACTTTCAGCGTCTCAAGCCGGTCATCCATTCAATAGAATGGGAACGTAAAAGTAAAACTTTGTTTGGTCTTTTTTCGTGTGTGACACGCATTGTGACGTCACTGGAAAGAGGACAGAAATGATAAAAGTCCAACAAAATATACGCATTGTACATCCCATTCATTTATTTACTTAACATTTGAGCTAATGAGCAACGTCGGTGACAAGGTCCAGTGCAGTCTCGTCTCATCGCTGAAATGTTTGAGTTTGAAACTGTGGACACAAAGTGAGAAGAATTATTCGTTGTCGGATGGGCCTACTGTCGTGTCTTAAACTTATGATGATGAAAATATGCCTTTGGTGTAGTATGAAACCTATTGTTATCAATAATAAATATGCAAAAAATAAATAATAATATATCAGTAAATAGATAGATAGATAGATAGATAGATTGATAGATAGATAGATAGATAGATAGATAGATTGATTGATTGATTGATTGATTGATTGATTGATAGATAGATAGATATGTAGATGAATAGATAGATACATAGATGGATGTATTAAGTCAGTGATGTGCTTGAATTAAGTCGCGGATGTGCTTGTATTAAGTCGCGGATGTGCTTGTATTAAGTCGCGGATGTGCTTGTATCAAGTCGCGGATGTGCTTGTATTAAGTCAGTGACACAATTATGTAAAGTTAGTGGCGATCATGTTATTAAGTCAGTGGAGATCTTGTCATTAAGTCAGTAGAGATCTTGTTATTAAGTCAGTGGAGATCTTGTCATTTAGTCAGTGACATAATTATGTAAAGTTAGTGGTGATCTTGTTATTAAGTCAGTGGAGATCTTGTCATTAAGTCAGTGGAGATCTTGTCATTAAGTCAGTGGAGATCTTGTTATTAAGTCAGTGGCGATCTTGTTATTAAGTCAGTGGCGATCTTGTTATTAAGTCAGTGGAGATCTTGTTATTAAGTCAGTGGAGATCTTGTCATTAAGTCAGTGGCGATCTTGTTATTAAGTCAGTGGCGATCTTGTTATTAAGTCAGTGGAGATCTTGTCATTAAGTCAGTGGCGATCTTGTCATTAAGTCAGTGGCGATCTTGTCATTAGTCAGTGGCGATCTTGTCATTAAGTCAGTGGAGATCTTGTCATTAAGTCAGTGGCGATCTTGTCATTAAGTCAGTGGCGATCTTGTCATTAAGTCAGTGGCGATCTTGTCATTAAGTCAGTGGAGATCTTGTTATTAAGTCAGTGGCGATCTTGTCATTAAGTCAGTGGCGATCTTGTCATTAAGTCAGTGGAGATCGTGTCATTAAGTCAGTGGCGATCTTGTCATTAAGTCAGTGGAGATCTTGTCATTAAGTCAGTGGAGATCTTGTCATTAAGTCAGTGGAGATCTTGTCATTAAGTCAGTGGAGATCGTGTCATTAAGTCAGTGGAGATATTGTCATTAAGTCAGTGGCGATCTTGTCATTAAGTCAGTGGAGATCGTGTCATTAAGTCAGTGGAGATCTTGTCATTAAGTCAGTGGCGATCTTGTCATTAAGTCAAGGGAGATCTTGTCATTAAGTCAGTGGAGATCGTGTCATTAAGTCAGTGGAGATCTTGTCATTAAGTCAGTGGCGATCTTGTCATTATGTCAGTGACATAATTATGTAAAGTTAGTGGCGATCTTGTCATTAAGTCAGTGGAGATCTTGTCATTAAGTCAGTGGAAATCTTGTCATTACGTCAGTGGAGATCTTGTCATTAAGTCAGTGGAAATCTTGTCATTAAGTCAGTGGAGATCTTGTCATTAAGTCAGTGGCGATCTCGTCATTAAGTCAGTGGAGACCTTGTCATTAAGTCAGTGGAAATCTTGTCATTAAGTCAGTGGAAATCTTGTCATTAAGTCAGTGGAGATCTTGTTATTAAGTCAGTGGAGATCTTGTTATTAAGTCAGTGGAGATTTTGTCATTAAGTCAGTGGAAATCTTGTCATTAAGTCAGTGGAGATCTTGTTATTAAGTCAGTGGAGATTTTGTCATTAAGTCAGTGGAGATCTTGTCATTAAGTCAGTGGAGATCTTGTCATTAAGTCAGTGGAAATCTTGTCATTAAGTCTGTGGCATAATTATGTAAAGTTAGTGGCGATCTTGTTATTAAGTCAGTGGATATCTTGTCGTTAAGTCAGTGGAAATCTTGTCATTAAGTCAGTGGATATCTTGTCATTAAGTCAGTGGAAATCTTGTCATTAAGTCAGTGGAGATCGTGTCATTCAGTCAGTCGAGATCTTGTCATTAAGTCAGTGGAGATCTTGTCATTAAGTCAGTGGCGATCTTGTCATTAAGTCAGTGGAGATCGTGTCATTCAGTCAGTCGAGATCTTGTCATTAAGTCAGTGGAGATCTTCTCATTAAGTCAGTGGAGATCTTCTCATTAAGTCAGTGAAGATCTTGTCATTAAGTCAGTGGAGATCTTGTCATTAAGTCAGTGAAGATCTTGTCATTAAGTCAGTGGAGATCTTGTCATTAAGTCAGTGAAGATCTTGTCATTAAGTCAGTGGCGATCATGTCATTAAGTCAGTGGAGATCTTGTCATTAAGTCAGTGGCGATCTTGTCATTAAGTCAGTGGCGATCTTGTCATTAAGTCAGTGGAGATCTTGTCATTAAGTCAGTGGCGATCTTGTCATTAAGTCAGTGGAGATCTTGTCATTAAGTCAGTGGCGATCTTGTCATTAAGTCAGTGGAGATCTTGTCATTAAGTAAGTGGAGATCTTGTCATTAAGTCAGTGGAGATCGTGTCATTAAGTCAGTGGAGATCTTGTCATTAAGTCAGTGGCGATCTTGTCATTAAGTCAGTGGCGATCTTGTCATTATGTCAGTGACATACTTATGTAAAGTTAGTGGCGATCATGTCATTAAGTCAGTGGAGATCTTGTCATTAAGTCAGTGGAAATCTTGTCATTACGTCAGTGGAGATGTTGTCATTAAGTCAGTGGAAATCTTGTCATTAAGTCAGTGGAGATCTTGTCATTAAGTCAGTCGCGATCTTGTCATTAAGTCAGTGGAGACCTTGTCATTAAGTCAGTGGTAATCTTGTCATTAAGTCAGTGGCGATCTTGTCATTAAGTCAGTGGCGATCTTGTCATTAAGTCAGTGGAGATCGTGTCATTAAGTCAGTGGCGATCTTGTCATTAAGTCAGTGGAGATCTTGTCATTAAGTCAGTGGCGATCTTGTCAGTAAGTCAAGGGAGATCTTGTCATTAAGTCAGTGGAGATCTTGTCATTAAGTCAGTGGAGATCTTGTCATTAAGTCAGTGGAGATCTTGTCATTAAGTCAGTGGAAATCTTGTCATTAAGTCAGTGGCATAATTATGTAAAGTTAGTGGCGATCTTGTTATTAAGTCAGTGGATATCTTGTCATTAAGTCAGTGGAAATTTTGTCATTAAGTCAGTGGAAATCTTGTCATTAAGTCAGTGGAGATCGTGTCATTAAGTCAGTGGAGATCTTGTCATTAAGTCAGTGGAGATCTTGTCATTAAGTCAGTGGAGATCTTGTCATTAAGTCAGTGGAGATCATGTCATTCAGTCAGTCGAGATCTTGTCATTAAGTCAGTGGAGATCTTCTCATTAAGTCAGTGGAGATCTTGTCATTAAGTCAGTGGAGATCTTGTCATTAAGTCAGTGGAGATCGTGTCATTAAGTCAGTGAAGATCTTGTCATTAAGTCAGTGGAGATCGTGTCATTAAGTCAGTGGAGATCTTGTCATTAAGTCAGTGGCGATCTTGTCATTAAGTCAGTGGCGATCTTGTCATTATGTCAGTGACATAATTATGTAAAGTTAGTGGCGATCTTGTCATTAAGTCAGTGGAGATCTTGTCATTAAGTCAGTGGAAATCTTGTCATTACGTCAGTGGAGATCTTGTCATTAAGTCAGTGGAAATCTTGTCATTAAGTCAGTGGAGATCTTGTCATTAAGTCAGTGGCGATCTCATCATTAAGTCAGTGGAGACCTTGTGATTAAGTCAGTGGAAATCGTGTCATTAAGTCAGTGGAAATCTTGTCATTAAGTCAGTGGAGATCTTGTTATTAAGTCAGTGGAGATCTTGTTATTAAGTCAGTGGAAATCTTGTCATTAAGTCAGTGGCATAATTATGTAAAGTTAGTGGCGATCTTGTTATTAAGTCAGTGGATATCTTGTCGTTAAGTCAGTGGAAATCTTGTCATTAAGTCAGTGGATATCTTGTCATTAAGTCAGTGGAAATCTTGTCATTAAGTCAGTGGAGATCGTGTCATTAAGTCAGTGGAGATCTTGTCATTAAGTCAGTGGAGATCTTGTCATTAAGTCAGTGGCGATCTTGTCATTAAGTCAGTGGAGATCGTGTCATTCAGTCAGTCGAGATCTTGTCATTAAGTCAGTGGAGATCTTCTCATTAAGTCAGTGGAGATCTTCTCATTAAGTCAGTGGCGATCTTGTCATTAAGTCAGTGGAGATCGTGTCATTAAGTCAGTGAAGATCTTGTCATTAAGTCAGTGGAGATCTTGTCATTAAGTCAGTGAAGATCTTGTCATTAAGTCAGTGAAGATCTTGTCATTCAGTCAGTGGCGATCTTGTCATTAAGTCAGTGAAGATCTTGTCATTAAGTCAGTGGAGATCTTGTCATTAAGTCAGTGGAGATCTTGTCATTAAGTCAGTGAAGATCTTGTCATTAAGTCAGTGGCGATCTTGTCATTAAGTCAGTGGAGATCTTGTCATTAAGTCAGTGGCGATCTTGTCATTAAGTCAGTGGCGATCTTGTCATTAAGCCAGTGGAGATCGTGTCATTAAGTCAGTGGCGATCTTGTCATTAAGTCAGTGGAGATCTTGTCATTAAGTCAGTGGCGATCTTGTCATTAAGTCAGTGGAGATCTTGTCATTAAGTCAGTGGAGATCTTGTCATTAAGTCAGTTAGTGGCGATCTTGTCATTAAGTCAGTGGAGATCTTGTCATTAAGTCAGTGGAAATCTTGTCATTACGTCAGTGGAGATGTTGTCATTAAGTCAGTGGAAATCTTGTCATTAAGTCAGTGGAGATCTTGTCATTAAGTCAGTGGCGATCTTGTCATTAAGTCAGTGGAGACCTTGTCATTAAGTCAGTGGTAATCTTGTCATTAAGTCAGTGGCGATCTTGTCATTAAGTCAGTGGCGATCTTGTCATTAAGTCAGTGGAGATCGTGTCATTAAGTCAGTGGCGATCTTGTCATTAAGTCAGTGGAGATCTTGTCATTAAGTCAGTGGCGATCTTGTCATTAAGTCAAGGGAGATCTTGTCATTAAGTCAGTGGAGATCTTGTCATTAAGTCAGTGGAGATCTTGTCATTAAGTCAGTGGAAATCTTGTCATTAAGTCAGTGGCATAATTATGTAAAGTTAGTGGCGATCTTGTTATTAAGTCAGTGGATATCTTGTCGTTAAGTCAGTGGAAATCTTGTCATTAAGTCAGTGGATATCTTGTCATTAAGTCAGTGGAAATCTTGTCATTAAGTCAGTGGAGATCGTGTCATTAAGTCAGTGGAGATCTTGTCATTAAGTCAGTGGAGATCTTGTCATTAAGTCAGTGGCGATCTTGTCATTAAGTCAGTGGAGATCGTGTCATTCAGTCAGTCGAGATCTTGTCATTAAGTCAGTGGAGATCTTCTCATTAAGTCAGTGGCGATCTTCTCATTAAGTCAGTGGCGATCTTGTCATTAAGTCAGTGGAGATCGTGTCATTAAGTCAGTGAAGATCTTGTCATTAAGTCAGTGGAGATCTTGTCATTAAGTCAGTGAAGATCTTGTCATTCAGTCAGTGGCGATCTTGTCATTAAGTCAGTGAAGATCTTGTCATTAAGTCAGTGGAGATCTTGTCATTAAGTCAGTGGAGATCTTGTCATTAAGTCAGTGAAGATCTTGTCATTAAGTCAGTGGCGATCTTGTCATTAAGTCAGTGGAGATCTTGTCATTAAGTCAGTGGCGATCTTGTCATTAAGTCAGTGGCGATCTTGTCATTAAGTCAGTGGCGATCTTGTCATTAAGTCAGTGGAGATCTTGTCATTAAGTCAGTGGCGATCTTGTCATTAAGTCAGTGGAGATCTTGTCATTAAGTCAGTGGAGATCTTGTCATTAAGTCAGTGGAGATCGTGTCATTAAGTCAGTGGAGATCTTGTCATTAAGTCAGTGGCGATCTTGTCATTAAGTCAGTGGCGATCTTGTCATTATGTCAGTGACATACTTATGTAAAGTTAGTGGCGATCTTGTCATTAAGTCAGTGGAGATCTTGTCATTAAGTCAGTGGAAATCTTGTCATTACGTCAGTGGAGATGTTGTCATTAAGTCAGTGGAAATCTTGTCATTACGTCAGTGGAGATCTTGTCATTAAGTCAGTGGCGATCTTGTCATTAAGTCAGTGGAGACCTTGTCATTAAGTCAGTGGTAATCTTGTCATTAAGTCAGTGGCGATCTTGTCATTAAGTCAGTGGCGATCTTGTCATTAAGTCAGTGGAGATCGTGTCATTAAGTCAGTGGCGATCTTGTCATTAAGTCAGTGGAGATCTTGTCATTAAGTCAGTGGCGATCTTGTCATTAAGTCAAGGGAGATCTTGTCATTAAGTCAGTGGAGATCTTGTCATTAAGTCAGTGGAGATCTTGTCATTAAGTCAGTGGAGATCTTGTCATTAAGTCAGTGGAAATCTTGTCATTAAGTCAGTGGCATAATTATGTAAAGTTAGTGGCGATCTTGTTATTAAGTCAGTGGATATCTTGTCATTAAGTCAGTGGAAATTTTGTCATTAAGTCAGTGGATACCTTGTCATTAAGTCAGTGGAAATCTTGTCATTAAGTCAGTGGAGATCGTGTCATTAAGTCAGTGGAGATCTTGTCATTAAGTCAGTGGAGATCTTGTCATTAAGTCAGTGGAGATCTTGTCATTAAGTCAGTGGAGATCGTGTCATTCAGTCAGTCGAGATCTTGTCATTAAGTCAGTGGAGATCTTCTCATTAAGTCAGTGGAGATCTTGTCATTAAGTCAGTGGAGATCTTCTCATTAAGTCAGTGGAGATCTGGTCATTAAGTCAGTGAAGATCTTGTCATTCAGTCAGTGGAGATCTTGTCATTAAGTCAGTGAAGATCTTGTCATTAAGTCAGTGAAGATCTTGTCATTCAGTCAGTGGCGATCTTGTCATTAAGTCAGTGAAGATCTTGTCATTAAGTCAGTGGAGATCTTGTCATTAAATCAGTGGAGATCTTGTCATTAAGTCAGTGAAGATCTTGTCATTCAGTCAGTGGCGATCTTGTCATTAAGTCAGTGGAGATCGTGTCATTAAGTCAGTGGAGATCTTATCATTGAGTCAGTGCAGATCTGGTCATTAAGTCAGAGGAGATCTTGTCATTGAGTCAGTGACGTAGTTGTCATTTCCAGTAGCGTACTTGTCCCTAAACCAGTAACGTACTTGTCCCTAAACCAGTAATGTACTTGTCCCTACACCAGTAACGTACTTGTCCCTAAACGAGTGACGTACTTGTCCCTAAACCAGTAACGTACTTGTCCCTAAACCAGTAACGTACTTGTCCCTACACCAGTAACGTACTTGTCCCTAAACCAGTAACGTACTTGTCCCTAAACCAGTAACGTACTTGTCCCTAAATCAGTGACGTACTTGTCCCTAAACCAGTAACGTACTTGTCCCTAAACGAGTGACGTACTTGTCCCTAAACCAGTAACGTACTTGTCCCTAAACCAGTAACGTACTTGTCCCTAAACCAGTAACGTACTTGTCCCTAAATCAGTGACGTACTTGTCCCTAAACCAGTAACGTACTTGTCCCTAAATCAGTGACGTACTTGTCCCTAAACCAATAACGTACTTGTCCCTCAACGAGTGACGTACTTGTCCCTAAACCAGTGACGTACTTGTCCCTAAACTAGTCACGTACTTGTCCCTAAGTCAGTGACATACTTGTACCTAAGCCAGTGAGATACATGTCCCTAAGCCAGTGACATAATTGTCCCTACATCAGTGACATACTTCTCCCTAAGCCAGTGATGTACTCGTCCCTAAGTCAGTGACGTAACAGTCGCGTACATGTCATTAAGTCAGTGACGTACTTGACATTAAATCAGTGACGTACTTGACATTAAATCAGTGACGTACTTGACATTAAGTCAATGACATACTTGACATTAAATCAGTGACCTACTTGACATTAAATCAGTGACCTACTTGACATTAAGTCAGTGACGTACTTGACATTAAGTCAGTGACGTACTTGACATTAAGGCAGTGACGTACTTGACATTAAGGCAGTGACGTACATGTCATTAAGTCGGTGACGTCCTATCATTAAGCCAGTGACGTACTTCTCCCTAAGTCAGTGACATAACAGTCCCGTACATGTTATTAAGTCAGTGACGTACCTATCATTAAGCCAGTGACTTATTTGTCCCTAAGTCAGTGACATAACAGTCCCGTACATGTTATTAAGTCAGTGACGTACTTCTCCCTAAGTCAGTGACATAACAGTCCCGTACATGTTATTAAGTCAGTGACGTACTTGTCCCTAAGTCAGTGACATAACAGTCCCGTACATGTTATTAAGTCAGTGATGTACTTCTCCCTAAGTCAGTGACATAACAGTCCCGTACATGTTTTTAAGTCAGTGACGTACTTGTCCCTAAGTCAGTGACATAACAGTCCCGTACATGTTATTAAGTCAGTGATGTACCTATCTTTAAGTCAGTGACGTACCTGTTACCAGGCCAGTGACATGTCTATGGCAAGATGGCGCAAGCCTTGGTACAGGCGGTACCCTCTGACGGGTGGTACCAGGTGGTGGAGGCACAGCAGTCTTCACACAGCTTTTGGTCCAAAGTGGCTTCGCACTGGAGGATCTTGGCGGCCTCTAAATGGGAACAAAAACCATGACTTTTATTAATGGTCTTGATATCATCATGATTGAAGGAAAACCATCCGGCATTAATGAATGATAGTGTGTATTATTATTATTATTATTATTATTGTTATTATTATTATTAATATTATTATTATGATTAGTATTATTATTATCATTATTATTATTATTATTATCATTATTATTATTATTGTTATTATTATATTATTATTATTATTATTATTATTATTAATATTATTATTATTATCATTATTATTATCATTGTTATTTTTATTATTATTATTATTATTATTATTATTATTATTATTATTATTATTATTGTTATTATTATTAGTATTGTTATATTATCATTATTATTATTATTATTATTATTATTATTATTATTATTATTATTATTATTATTATTATTATTATTATTATTATTATTATTATTATTATTATTATTATTATTATTATTATTATTATTATTATTATTATTATTATTGTTATATTATTATTATATTATTATTATTATTATTATTATTATTATTATTATTATTATTATTATTATTATTATTATTATTATTATTATTATGATTATTATTGTTATTATTATTATTATTATTATTATTATTATTATTATTATTATTATTATTATTATTATTATTATTATTATTATTATTATTATTATTATTATTATTATTATTATTATTATTATTATTATTATTATTGTTAATATTATTATTATTGTTATTATTATTATTATTATTATTATTATTATTATTATTATTATTATTATTATTATTATTATTATTATTACCATTATGATTATTCCAATAAAATGTCATGTCGATGGCAACTCCCCCCCTCCCCTCCCCCTATGCCATGTCCAACTGGAGAGAACACGGTAGTTGTGTCCGTGTGTCCTTGAATGAGGTGAGGCGGTGTTAGTAGTAGAAGTAAGCCAATGGGAATCGATCTGTACCTTGGGGGATACGATACACTATTCTATTTCTCATCTACTTGGATACGGCTAGCTACAATCAAGGTAGTCAATGGCAAGCAGTTTTAAAGTGTTCCTGAATACAAAGGCTGTGGGGGTGGGATGAGGTTTATTATTAATGCAGTCAAAATAAGAATCGATCTTTACCTTTCTGGAGGTCCTCAAGGAAGAATCTTTTCTCTGGGGCGGCCATGGTCAAGGCCAAAAATCCCAAGCAAAGGAGGACAACCAAGAATTTCATGTTGATGGGCGGTGTGAGGAGATTAGACTGCTGGAAAGAGAAAGAGAGAGGGCGTTAATGGTAGGACCTCTCACATGATGCTTATCTTTTGACTATTGCTACAATTCTGGTTGGAAACTTATAGTTCGCTTCGGGCCAAAAATCGGACAATGCTATCAAAGTTCTGACAACGATCAAACCAATAGACTTGGCACTAAATTTATTCAAATTACGTAGACATTTTGCCGGTCACTTTAACCAATTGACTTGGTACTAGAATCACACAAATTACGTAGACATTTTGCCGGTCACTTTAACCAATTGACTTGGTACTAAATTCACACAAATCACGTAGACATTTCGCCGACATCTTTAACCAATTGACTTGGCACTAAATTCATTCTATTTGATTAGGGTCTACATTACATACTGTTGTCTCATCAATAACACACAATCTAGTCTATTTAATTAGGGTCTACACTACATACTGTTGTCTAATCAATAACACACAATCTAGTCTATTTGATTAGGGTCTACATTACATACTGTTGTCTAATCAATAACACACAATCTAGTCTATTTGATTAGGGTCTACATTACATACTGTTGTCTCATCAATAACACACAAGCTAGTCTATTCTATTAAGGTCTACATTACATAGCGTTGTCTAATCAATAACACACAAGCTAGTCTATTCTATTAAGGTCTACATTACATACTGTTGTCTAATCAATAACACACAAGCTAGTCTATTCTATTAAGGTCTACATTACATACTGTTGTCTAATCAATGACACACAAGCTAGTATATTCTATTAAGGTCTACATTACATACTGTTGTCTAGTCAATGACACAAAAACTAGTCTATTCTATTAAGGTCTACATTACATACTGTTGTCTAATCAATAACACACAAGCTAGTCTATTCTATTAAGGTCTACATTACATACTGTTGTCTAGTCAATGACACACAAGCTAGTCTATTCTATTAAGGTCTACATTACATACTGTTGTCTAATCAATGACACACAAGCTAGTCTATTTGATTAGGGTCTACATTACATACTGTTGTCTCATCAATGACACAAAAGCTAGTCTATTCTATTAGGGTCTACATTACATAGCGTTGTCTAGTCAATGACACACAAGCTAGTCTATTTGATAAGGGTCTACATTACATACTGTTGTCTAGTCAATGACACACAAGCTAGTCTATTCTATTAAGGTCTACATTACATAGCGTTGTCTAATCAATAACACACAAGTTAGTCTATTTGATTAGGGTCTACATTACATACAGTTGTCTAATCAATAACACACAAGCTAGTCTATTTGATTAGGGTCTACATTACATAGCGTTGTCTAGTCAATGACACACAAGCTAGTCTATTTGATAAGGTCTACACATTACATGCTGTTGTCTAGTCAAACCATATAGCTAGTCTATTTGATTAAGGTCTACATTACATACAGTTGTCTAGTCAATATATAAACTAGTCTATTCTATTGGAATCTACATTACTACTGTTGTCTAGTCAATATCATGGAGAGCTCACCTTTCTTACCTTGGACTTGAGTGTGAACAGTCTCAAAAACAAAACGGCCTTTTAAAGGAAATAGAGTGTCAACCATCAGATTATTATTAGATTCACCTATGTGACGTCACTTAAGTGACCTCGGCTGAAAGGATGGTCACAACGTCGTGCACTTTCTTATCTTCCCATCGGACCTGGTCAGTGTGTATACGTGTGTGTTTTCTTTGTGTATGTACGTGCATGTGTGTATTTATGTATGAGTTTGTATGTTTGTGTATTTATTTGTGTGTGTGTGTGTGTGTGTGTTTCTGCATTTGGGCAGATTCCAGGTTGAAAACCAAAGCAAGCCACACACACAGTCTTTTCATTGATTCAAACATAACCTAAAAGGTTAATTTGGTGCATTTTACTTTGTAAACTTGAATCAAGTGAAATCGAGGATTATAGAAATGATAATAAAGTGATGTCCTCTGCCTTCTCAATTTAACACCAACTTTCTTCATCTCTCTCTATCTCTGTCTCTGTATCTGTCTCTGTCTCTGTCTCTGTCTCTGTCTCTGTCTCTGTCTCTGTCTCTGTCTCTGTCTCTGTCTCTCTGTCTCTGTCTCTGCCTCTGTCCCTGTCTCTGTATCTGTCTCTGTATCTGTCTCTGTCTCTCTGTCTCTGTCTCTGTCTCTGTATCTCTCTCTGTCTCTATCCTATGTCTGTCTCTGTATCTGTATCTGTCTCTGTCCTGTCTCTGTCTCTCTGTCTCTGTCTCTCTGTCTCTGTCTCCCCGTCTCTCAGTCTTTATCTATGGCACTATACAAAATGCTGGGTAGATGTATGTGCGTGTGTGTGTGTGTATGTGTGTGTGTGTGTATCATGTCCTCCCCCTACACAAGCACGCACAATGTCAAACCTATTAACTCAAATCAATAGGATTGCGAAACCTATTAACTCAAATCAATAGGATTGCCAAACCTATTAACTCACATCAATAGGATTGCCAAACCCATTAACTCACATCAACAGGATTGCCAAACATTTTAACTCATATCAACAGTATTGCCCAATCTATTTACTCACATCATCGGGATTGCCAAGCCTATTAACTCACATCAACATGATTGTCAAACCTATTTTCTCACATCAACAGGATTGCCAAACCTATTTACTCACATCTACAGGATTGCCAAACCTATTAATTCACATCAACAGGATTGCCAAACCTATTAACTCACATCTACAGGATTGCCAAACCTATTTACTAACATCTACAGGAATGTCAAACCTATTTACTAACATCTATAGGATTGCCAAACCTATTATCTAACATCTACAGGATTGCCAAACCTATTTACTAACATCTACAGGATTGCCAAACCTATTTACTAACATCTATGGGATTGCCAAACCTATTTACTAACATCTACAGGATTGCTAAACCTATTTACTAACATCTATAGGATTGCCAAACCTATTAACTCACATTTACAGAATTGCCAAACCTAATAAGTCACATCTATAGGATTGCCTAACCTATTAACTAACATCAACAGGATTTCCAAACATATTTACTAACATCTATAGGATTGCCAAACCTATTAACTAACATCAACAGGATTTCCAAACATATTTACTCACATCTACAGGATTGCCAAACCTATTAACTCACAACTACAGAATTGCCAAACCTATTAACCCACATCTACAGAATTGCCAAACCTATTTACTCAGATCTACAGAATTGCCAAACCTATTTACTCAGATCTACAGAATTGCCAAACCTATTTACTCAGATCTACAGAATTGCCAAACCTATTTACTCAGATCTACAGAATTGCCAAACCTATTTACTCAGATCTACTGAATTGCCAAACCTATTTACTCAGATCTACTGAATTGCCAAACCTATTTACTCAGATCTACAGAATTGCCAAACCTATTTACTCAGATCTACTGAATTGCCAAACCTATTTACCCACATCAACAGGATTACCAAACCTATTAACTCACATCAACAGGACTGCCAAACATATTTACTCACGTCTACAGGAATGCCAAACCTATTAACTCACATCTACGGGATTTCCAAACCTATTAACTCTGATCAACGGGATTGCCAAACCTATTAACTCATAACTACTGGATTTCCAAACCTATTAACTCACATCAACGGGATTGCCAAACCTATTTACTCACATCAACGGGATTGCCAAACCTATTTGCTAACATCAACAGGATTGCCAAACCTATTAACTCACATCAACATGATTGCCAAACCTATTAACTCACATCAACATGATTGCCAAACCTATTAACTCAGATCAAAATGATTGGCAAACCTATTAACTCACATCAACATGATTGCCAAACCTATTTGCTAACATCAACAGGATTGCTAAACCTATTAACTCACATCAACATGATTGCCAAACCTATTAACTCACATCAACAGGATTTCCAAAACTATTAACTCAATTCTATAGGTTTGCCAAACATATTAACTCACATCTATTGGATTGCCAAACCCATTCACTAACATCAACAGGATTGCCAACCTATTTACTAACATCAACAGGATTGCCAAACCTATTAACTCACATCTATGGGATTGCCAAACCTATTTACTAAGATCAACAGGATTGCCAAACCTATTAACTCACATCTATAGGGTTTCCAAACCTATTAACTCACATTTATAGGATTGCCAAACCTATTAACTCACATCTATAGGATTGCCAAACCTATTTACTAACATCTACAGGATTGCCAAACCTATTAACTCAAATCTACACGATTGCCAAACCTGTTTACTCACAACTACAGGATTGCCAAACCCATTAACTCACATCAACGGGATTGCCAAACCTATTTTCTCACATCAACGGGATTGCCAAACCTAGTAACTTAAATCTACAGGATTGTCAAACCTAGTAACTTACATCTACAGGATTGTCAAACCTATTATCTAACATCTACAGGATTGCCAAACCTATTTACTAACATTTATAGGATTACCAAACCTATTTACTAACATCAACAGGACTGCCAACCTATTTACTCACATCTACAGGAATGTCAAATCTATTAACACACATCGATTGGATTGCCAAACCTATTTACTAACATCAACAGGACTGCCAACCTATTTACTCACATCTACAGGAATGTCAAATCTATTAACACACATCGATTGGATTGCCAAACCTATTAACTCACATCTATTGGATTGTCAAACCTATTAACTCACATCTATTGGATTGGCAAACCTATTTACTAACATTAATAGTATTGCCAAACCTATTTACTAACATTAATAGTATTGCCAAACCTATTTACTAACATTAATAGGATTGCCAAACCTATTTACTAACATTAATAGTATTGCCAAACCTGTTTACTAACATTAATAGTATTGCCAAACCTATTTACTAACATTAATAGTATTGCCAAACCTATTTACTAACATTGATAGTATTGCCAAACCTATTTACTAACATTAATAGTATTGCCAAACCTGTTTACTAACATTTATAGTATTGCCAAACCTATTTACTAACATTAATAGTATTGCCAAACCTGTTTACTAACATTAATAGTATTGCCAAACCTATTTACTAACATTAATAGCATTCCAAAACCTATTTACTAACATTAATAGTATTGCCAAACCTGTTTACTAACATTAATAGTATTGCCAAACCTATTTACTAACATTAATAGTATTGCCAAACCTATTTACTAACATTAATAGTATTGCCAAACCTATTTACTAACATTAATAGTATTGCCAAACCTATTTACTAACATTAATAGGATTGCCACACCTATTTACTAACATTAATAGTATTGCCAAACCTATTTACTAACATTAATAGGATTGCTAAACCTATTTACTAACATTAATAGTATTGCCAAACCTATTTACTAACATTAATAGAATTGCCAAACCTATTTACTAACATTAATAGGATTGCCAAACCTGTTAACTCACATCTATAGGATTGCCAAACCTATTTACTAACATCTACAGGATTGCCAAACCTAGTTACTAACATCTACAGAATTGCCAAACCTATTTACTAACATCAACAGGATTTCCAAACCTATTTACTAACATCTACAGGATTGCTAAACTTATTAACTAACATCTACAGGATTGTCAAACCTATTTACTCACATCTACAGAATTGCCAAACCTATTAACTAACATCTACAGGATTGCCAAACCTATTTACAGGATTGCCAAACCTGTTAACTCACGTCTATAAGATTGCCAAACCTATTTGCTCACATCAACAAGATTGCCAAACCTAGTTACTAACATCTACAGGTTTGCCAAACCTATTAATTAACATCTATAGGATTGCCAAACCTATTAACTAACATCTATAGGATTGCCAAACCTATTAACTAACATCTATAGGATTGCCAAACCTATTAACTAACATCTATAGGATTGCCAAACCTATTAATTGACATCTACAGGATTGCCAAACCTATTAATTGACATCTACAGGATTGCCAAACCTATTTACAAACATCTACAGGATTGCCAAACCTATTAACTCACATCTACAGGATTGCCACACCTATTAACTTACATCAACAGGATTGCCAAAACTATTAACTCAGATCTATAGGAATGCCAAACTTATTTACTAAAACATCTACAGGATTTTCAAACCTATTAACTCACATCTATAGGAATGCCAAACCTATTTACAAACATCTACAAGATTGCAGGACCTATCTACTAACATCTATAGGATTGCCAAACCTATTAACTCACATCTACAGGATTGCCAAACCTATTGACTCACATCTACAGGATTGCCAAACCTATTAACTCAAATCAACAGGATTGCCAAACCTATTAACTCAAATCAACAGGATTGCCAAACCTATTGACTCACATTTACAGGATTGCCAAACCTATTGACTGACATCTATAGGATTGCCAAACCTATTAACTCACATCAACAGGATTACGAAACCTATTAACTCACATCTACAGGATTGCCAAACCTATCAAATCACATCTACTGGATTGCCAAACCTATTGACTCACATCTACAGGATTGCCAAACCTATAAAATTTGACACATTGCGCATCTCGAGAATGAATCAATATCTACCGACGAAGCCTTTGAACACAGTAGTCAGTGTTTCGATACTAGATATAATCTGTCAAGACTGTTGAAATTCACTAATGGGAGGCCTCCCCAACATGTACGATATAGTTGTTTGCGAACCCATGTGCATGATATGACAGGTGTATCTCACAGGAATAACTGTGGTGCATGATATAACGTGTGTATCTCACAGGAATAACTGTGGTGCATGATATAACGTGTGTATCTCACAGGAATAACTGTGGTGCATGATATAACGGGTATATCTCACAGGAATAACTGTGGTGCATGATATAACGGGTATATCTCACAGGAATAACTGTGGTGCATGATATAACGGGTGTATCTCACAGGAATAACTGTGGTGCATGATATAACGGGTATATCTCACAGGAATAACTGTGGTGCATGATATAACGGGTGTATCTCACAGGAATAACTGTGGTGCATGATATAACGGGTGTATCTCACAGAAAAGACTGTGGTGCATGATATAACGGGTGTATCTCACAGGAAAGACTGTGGTGCATGATATAACGGGTATATCTCACAGGAATAACTGTGGTGCATGATATAACGGGTATATCTCACAGGAATAACTGTGTTGCATGATATAACGGGTATATCTCACATATAAAATGCTGTGGTGCATGATATAACGGGTATATCTCACATGAAAGACAGTGGTGCATGATATAACGGGTATATCTCACAGGAATAACTGTGTTGCATGATATAACGGGTATATCTCACATGAAAGACTGTGGTGCATGATATAACGGGTATATCTCACAGGAAAGACTGTGGTGCATGATATAACGGGTATATCTCACAGGAAAGACTGTGGTGCATGATATAACGGGTATATCTCACAGGAAAGACTGTGGTGCATGATGTGACGGTTGGATTTATGTATGTATGTATGTGTGTCTGTATGTATGTATGCATGAATGTGTATGTATGAGTGTTTGCCTCTATATATGTATGTATGTATGATGTATGTATGTATGTAGGTATGTGTGTATATATGTGCATATGTATGTTTGTATTTATGTATGTATGTATGCATGCACGTATACATGTATGTATGTATATGTGTATGTATGTATGTTTGCATATGTGTATGTGTGTATGTATGTATGTATGTATGCATGTATGTATGTATGTGTATTTATGTATGTATGTATGCATGTCTATTTGTATGTATGTATGTGTGTTTGTATGTATGTAAGGATGTGTATGAATGTATGTATGAATGAATAAATGTATGTTTGTATGTATGTATATCTGCCTGTATGTTTGTCTGCCTGTATGTATGTATTTCTGTATGTGTGTATTCATGCATGTATGCACGTATGTATTTATGTATGAATGTATGTATATATCTGTATTATGTGTGTATCCAATTGTGTATGTGCGCATATATGTATGTATGTATCTATGTATGAATGTATGTATGTATGTATATATGTATGTATGTATGTGTATGTGTGTATGTATGTATCTATGTATGTATGTATGTATGTACGTACATACGTACTTATGTACGTGTGTGTATGTATGTATGTATGTACGTGTGTTTGTATGTCTGTCTGCATTTGTGTATGTATGGAGGTGTGCGTATTTATGTACGCAGGTATGTATGTATGTATGTGTGTATGAATGTACGCATGTCTTTATGTATGTATCTATGTGTGTGTCTGTGTGAATGTAGACACGTTTCTATGTATGTATTTATTTGTGTCTGTTTGTGTGTGTGAATGTACGAGTATATATATGTGTATCTATGAATGTGTATGTATGTACATTTTCCATGTATGTGAGTGTGTATGAATATGTATGTAAAATATAACTATGGTCCTAGTCTTACTTTCTACTCCTTTGCTAAAATATAAATTCGGCCATAGTCTTACTTTCTACTATTTGTTTAAATATAAGTGTGGCCCTAGTCTTGCTTTCTACTATTTGTTTAAATATAAATGTGGCCCTAGTCTTGCTTTCTACTATTTGTTTAAATATAAGTGTGGCCCTAGTCTTACTTTTTACTATTTGTTTAAATAGAAGTGTGGCCCTAGTCTTACTTTCTACTATTTGTTTAAATATAAGTGTGGCCCTAGTCTTACTTTTTACTCTTTGTTTAAATATAAGTGTGGTTTTAGTCTTACTTTCTACTCTTTGCTATAATATAAATGTGGCCCTAGTCTTACTTTCTACTATTTGTTTAAATACAAGTGTGGTCCTAGTCTTACTTTCTACTCCTTTCCTCAAATATAAGTGTGGCCCTAGTCTTACTTTCTACTCCTTTCCTGAAATACAAGTGTGGCCCTAGTCTTACTTTCTACTCCTTTCCTCAAATATCAGTGTGGCCCTAGTCTTACTTTCTACTCCTTTCCTCAAATATCAGTGTGGCCCTAGTCTTACTTTCTACTCTTTGCTATAATATAAATGTGGCCATAGTCTTGCTTTCTACTCCTTTCCTCAAATATAAGTGTAGCCCCTTGTATTAATTTCTACTCTTTGCTATAATATAAATGTAGTCCTTGTCTTATTTTCTACACCTTTTCTTTTGTCTCTTCTTTGAGTTAGTATGAAAAAATACAATGAAAGAAGCACATTGGAGTGAAGTAAATGTATAAAACAACCAAAAATGACTTTCAGCGTCTCAAGCCGGTCATCCTTTCAATAGAAAGTAAAACTTTGTTTGGTCTTTTTTCGTGTGTGACACGCATTGTGACGTCACTGGAAAGAGGACAGAAATGATAAAAGTCCAACAAAATATACGCATTGTACATCCCATTCATTTATTTACTTAACATTTGAGCTAATGAACAACGTCGGTGACAAGGTCCAGTGCAGTCTCATCTCATCGCTGAAATGTTTGAGTTTGAAACTGTGGACACAAAGTGAGAAGAATTATTCGTTGTTGGATGGGCCTACTGTCGTAAGTGTCTTAAACTTATGATGAGGAAAATATGCCTTTGGTGTAGTATGAAATCTATTGTTATCAATAATAAATATGTAAAAAATTAATAATATATCAGTAAATAGATGGATAGATAGATAGATAGATAGATAGATAGATAGATTGATTGATTGATTGATAGATAGATAGATAGATAGATAGATTGATTGATTGATTGATAGATAGATAGATATGTAAATGAATAGACAGATACACAGATGGATGTATTAAGTCAGTGATGTGCTTGTATTAAGTCGCAGATGTGCTTGTATTAAGTCAGTGACCCATTTATCATCAAGTCGGTGACATAATTATGTAAAGTCAGTGATGAAAATGTCATCAAGTCAGTGGCGATCTTATCATTAAGTCAGTGGAGATCTTGTCATTAAGTCAGTGGAGATCTTGTCATTAAGTCAGTGGAGATCTTGTCATTAAGTCAGTGGAAATCTTGTCATTAAGTCAGTGGAAATCGTGTCACTAAGTCAGTGGAAATCGTGTCATTAAGTAAGTGGCGATCTTGTCATTAAGTCAGTGGAAATCGTGTCATTAAGTCAGTGAAGATCGTGTCATTAAGTCAGTGGCGATCTTGTCATTAAGTCAGTGGAAATCGTGTCATTAAGTCAGTGGAGATCGTGTCATTAAGTCAGTGACGTACTTGTCATTGAGACAGTGAAGTAGTTGTCATTTCCAGTAACGTACTTGTCATTAAATCAGTGACGTACTTGTCACTAAGTCAGTGACGTACTTGTCACTAAGTCAGTGACGTACTTGTCACTAAGTCAGTGACGTACCTGTCACTAAGTCAGTGACGTACTTGTCACTAAGTCAGTGACGTACTTGTCCCTAAGTCAGTGACGTACTTGTCCCTAAGTCAGTGACGTACTTGTCACTAAGTCAGTGACGTACTTGTCCCTAAGTCAGTGACGTACTTGTCCCTAAGTCAGTTAAATACTTGTCCCTAAGCCAGTGACGTACTTGTCCCTAAGTCAGTTAAATACTTGTCCCTAAGTCAGTGACGTACTTGTCCCTAAGTCAGTGACGTACTTGTCCCTAAGTCAGTTAAATACTTGTCCCTAAGTCAGTGACGTACTTGTCCCTAAGTCAGTTAAATACTTGTCCCTAAGCCAGTGACGTACTTGTCCATAAGCCAGTGACGTACTTGTCACTAAGTCAGTGCCATACGTGTCCCTAAGTCAGTGAGATACTTGTCCCTAAGTCAGTGACGTACTTGTCCCTACATCAGTGACGTACTTGTCCCTAAGTCAGTGAGATACTTGTCCCTACATCAGTGACATACTTGTCCCTAAGTCAGTGACGTACTTGTCCCTAAGTCAGTGAGATACTTGTCCCTAGGTCAGTGAGATACTTGTCCCTACATCAGTGACATACTTGTCCCTAAGTCAGTGAGATAATTGTCCCTACATCAGTGACATACTTGTCCCTAAGTCAGTGAGATACTTGTCCCTACATCAGTGACATACTTGTCCCTGCATCAGTGACATACTTGTCCCTACATCAGTGACAGACTTGTCCCTACAGCAGTAACATACTTGTCCCTAAGCCAGGGATGTACTTGTCCCTAAGTCAGTGACGTAACAGTCGCGTACATGTCATTAAGTCAGTGATGTACCTATCATTAAGTCAGTGACGTACTTGACATTAAATTAGTGACCTACTTGACATTAAGTCAGTGACGTACTTGCCATTAAATTAGTGACGTAATTGACATGAAGTCAGTGACGTACTTGACATTAAGTCAGTGACGTACTTAACATTAAGTCAGTGACGTACTTAACATTAAGTCAGTGACGTACTTGACATTAAATCAGTAATGTACATGTCATTAAGTCAGTGACGTACCTATCATTAAGCCAGTGACGTACATGTCATTAAGTCAGTGACGTACATGTCATTAAGTCAGTGACGTACATGTCATTAAGTCAGTGACGTACTTGACATTAGGTCAGTGACGTACTTGACATTAAATAAGTGACGTACTTGACATTAAGTCAGTGATGTACCTATCATTAAGTCAGTGACGTATTTGACATTAAGTCAGTGATGTACCTATCATTAAGTCAGTGATGTAATTGACATTAAGTCAGTGACGTACTTGACATTAAATTAGTGACGTACTTAACATTAAGGCAAGGATGTACTTGACATTAAGCCAGTGACGTACTTGACATTAAATCAGTGACGTACTTGACATTAAGTCAGTGACGTACATGTCATTAAGTCAGTGACGTACATGTCATTATGTCAGTGACGTTCCTATCATTAAGCCAGTGACGTACCTATCATTAAGTCAGTGATGTACCTATCATTAAGTCAGTGATGTACCTATCATTAAGTCAGTGATGTACCTATCATTAAGTCAGTGATGTACCTATCATTACGTCAGTGACGTACCTATCATTAAGTCAGTGATGTACCTATCATTAAGTCAGTGATGTACCTATCATTAAGTCAGTGACGTACCTATCATTAAGTCAGTGACGTACCTATCATTAAGTCAGTGACGTACCTATCATTAAGTCAGTGACGTACCTATCATTAAGTCAGTGACGTACCTATCATTAAGTCAGTGACGTACCTATCATTAAGTCAGTGATGTACCTATCATTAAGTCAGTGACGTACCTATCATTAAGTCAGTGATGTACCTATCATTAAGTCAGTGACGTACCTGTCATTAAGTCAGTGATGTACCTATCATTAAGTCAGTGATGTACCTATCATTAAGTCAGTGATGTACCTATCATTAAGTCAGTGACGTACCTATCATTAAGTCAGTGATGTACCTATCATTAAGTCAGTGACGTACCTATCATTAAGTCAGTGACGTACCTATCAGTAAGTCAGTGACGTACTTGACATTAAGTCAGTGACGTACCTATCGTTAAGTCAGTGACGTACCTATCATTACATCAGTGATGTACCCATCATTAAGTCAGTGACGTACCTATCATTAAGTCAGTGACGTACCTATCATTAAGTCAGTGATGTACCTATCATTAAGTCAGTGATGTACCTATCATTAAGTCAGTGATGTACCTATCATTACGTCAGTGACGTACCTATCATTAAATCAGTGATGTACCCATCATTAAGTCAGTGATGTACCTATCATTAAGTCAGTGATGTACCTATCATTAAGTCAGTGATGTACCTATCATTAAGTCAGTGATGTACCTATCATTAAGTCAGTGATGTACCTATCATTAAGTCAGTGATGTACCTATCATTAAGTCAGTGATGTACCTATCATTAAGCCAGTGACGTACCTATCATTAAGCCAGTGACGTACTTGTCCCTAAGTCAATGACGTACCTATCATTAAGTCAGTGACGTACATGTCATTAAGTCAGTGACGTACCTATCATTAAGTCAGTGACGTACCTATCATTAAGTCAGTGATGTACCTATCATTAAGTCAATGACGTACCTATCATTAAGTCAGTGATGTACCTATCATTAAGTCAGTGACGTACCTATCACTAAGTCAGTGATGTACCTATCATTAAGTCAGTGACGTACCTATCATTAAGTCAGTGACGTACCTATGATTAAGTCAGTGACGTACTTGACATTAAGTCAGTGACGTACCTATCATTAAGTCAGTGACGTACCTATCATTAAATCAGTGATGTACCCATCATTAAGTCAGTGACGTACCTATCATTAAATCAGTGATGTACCCATCATTAAGTCAGTGACGTACCTATCATTAAGTCAGTGACGTACCTATCATTAAGTCAGTGATGTACCTATCATTAAGTCAGTGATGTACCTATCATTAAGTCAGTGATGTACCTATCATTAAGTCAGTGACGTACCTATCATTAAATCAGTGATGTACCCATCATTAAGTCAGTGACGTACCTATCATTAAGTCAGTGACGTGCCTATCATTAAGTTAGTGATGTACCTATCATTAAGTCAGTGATGTACCTATCATTAAGTCAGTGATGTACCTATCATTAAGTCAGTGATGTACCTATCATTAAGTCAGTGATGTACCTATCATTAAGCCAGTGACGTACCTATCATTAAGCCAGTGACGTACTTGTCCCTAAGTCAATGACGTACCTATCATTAAGTCAGTGACGTACATGTCATTAAGTCAGTGACGTACCTATCATTAAGTCAATGACGTACCTATCATTAAGTCAGTGACGTACCTATCATTAAGTCGGTGACGTACCTATCATTAAGTCAGTGACGTACCCATCATTAAGTCAGTGACGTACCTATCATTAAGCCAGTGACGTACTTGTCCCTAAGTCAATGACGTACCTATCATTAAGTCAGTGACGTACATGTCATTAAGTCAGTGACGTACCTATCATTAAGTCAATGACATAACAGTCGCGTACCTATCATTAAGTCAGTGATGTACCTATCATTAAGTCAGTGACGTACCTATCATTAAGTCAGTGAAGTACCTATCATTAAGTCAGTGAAGTACCTATCATTAAGTCAGTGAAGTACCTATCATTAAGTCAGTGAAGTACCTATCATTAAGTCAGTGAAGTACCTATCATTAAGTCAGTGAAGTACCTATCATTAAGTCAGTGAAGTACCTATCATTAAGTCAGTGAAGTACCTATCATTAAGTCAGTGACGTACCTATCATTAAGTCAGTGACGTACCTATCATTAAGTCAGTGACGTACCCGTTATCACGTCAGTGACATGTCTATGGCAAGATGGCGCAAGCCTTGGTACAGGCGGTGCCCTCTGACGGGTGGTACCAGGTGGTGGAGGCACAGCAGTCTTCACACAGCTTTTGGTCCAAAGTGGCTTCGCACTGGAGGATCTTGGCGGCCTCTAAATGGGAACAAAAACCATGACTTTTATTAATGGTCTTGATATCATCATGATTGAAGGAAAACCATCCGGCATTAATGAATGATAGTGTGTATTATTATTATTATTATTATTATTATTATTATTATTATTATTATTATTATTATTATTATTATTATTATTATTATTATTAATATGATTATTATTATTATTATTATTATTATTATTATTATTATTATTATTATTATTATTATTATTATTATTATTATTATTATTATTATTATTATTATTATTATTATTATATTATTATTATTATTATTATTATTATTATTATTATTATTATTATTATCATTATTATTATTATTATTATTATTATTATTATTATTGTTGTTGTTAATATTATTATTATTATTATTATTATTACCATTATGATTATTCCAATAAAATGTCATGTCGATGGCAACTCCCCCCCTCCCCTCCCCCTATGCCATGTCCAACTGGAGAGAACACGGTAGTTGTGTCCGTGTGTCCTTGAATGAGGTGAGGCGGTGTTAGTAGTAGAAGTAAGCCAATGGGAATCGATCTGTACCTTGGGGGATACGATACACTATTCTATTTCTCATCTACTTGGATACGGCTAGCTACAATCAAGGTAGTCAATGGCAAGCAGTTTTAAAGTGTTCCTGAATACAAAGGCTGTGGGGGTGGGATGAGGTTTATTATTAATGCAGTCAAAATACGAATCGATCTTTACCTTTCTGGAGGTCCTCAAGGAAGAATCTTTTCTCTGGGGCGGCCATGGTCAAGGCCAAAAATCCCAAGCAAAGGAGGACAACCAAGAATTTCATGTTGATGGGCGGTGTGAGGAGATTAGACTGCTGGAAGGAGATAGAAATAGAAAGAGAGAGGGCGTTAAAGGTAAGACCTCTCACATGGTGCTTATCTTTTGACTATTGCTACAATTCTGGTTGGAAACTTATAATTCTCTTGATTTGCTTCGGGCCAAAAATCGGACAATGCTATCAAAGTTCTGACAACGATCAAACTAATAGACTTGGCACTAGATTTATTCAAATCACGTAGGTATTTTGCCGGTCGCTTTAACTAATTGACTTGGTACTACATTCACACAAATCACGTGTTTCATGGCGAGGCGAGGGGTGCCGACGCAGAGATCGCGGATTCGATCCCCATAGTGGCCAGAATTTGTTCTGTCTATTCCTTGTGTTTGTCTCGTCTTTGTTCCTATTATTATCATTATTATTATCATTGTTATTATTATCAGCGTTGTATCATCAATAACACACAAGTTAATCTATTTGATTAGGGTCTACATTACATACTGTTGTCTCATCAATAACACAAAAGCTAGTCTATTTGATTAGGGTCTACATTACATACTGTTGTCTAGTCAATGACACACAATCTAGTCTATTTGATTAGGGTCTACATTACATACTGTTGTCTAGTCAATAACACACAAGCTAGTCTATTTGATTAGGGTCTACATTACATACTGTTGTCTAGTCAATAACACACAATCTAGTCTATTTGATTAGGGTCTACATTACATACTGTTGTCTAATCAATAACACACAATCTAGTCTATTTGATTAGGGTCTACATTACATACTGTTGTCTCATCAATAAAACACAAGCTAGTCTATTTGATTAGGGTCTACATTACATACTGTTGTCTAATCAATAACACAAAAGCTAGTCTATTTGATTAGGGTCTACATTACATACAGTTGTCTCATCAATAACACAAAAGCTAGTCTATTTGATTAGGGTCTACATTACATACTGTTGTCTAATCAATAACACAAAAGCTAGTCTATTTGATTAGGGTCTACATTACATACTGTTGTCTAATCAATAACACAAAAGCTAGTCTATTTGATTAGGGTCTACATTACATACTGTTGTCTAATCAATAACACAAAAGCTAGTCTATTTGATTAGGGTCTATATTACATACAGTTGTCTAATCAATAACACAAAAGCTAGTCTATTTGATTAAGGTCTATATTACATACTGTTGTCTAGTCAATGACACAAAAGCTAGTCTATTTGATTAAGGTCTACGTTACATAGTGTTGTCTCATCAATGACACAAAAGCT
>JAXRKP010002834.1:0-27500 GCA_037039925.1 Doris montereyensis
TGGTAATATAAAGATAAAGATGAATGTATCCAGTATGGTAATATAAAGAATAAAGATAAAGATAAAATTTATCCAGTATGGTAATATAAAGATAAAGATGAATTTATCCAGTATAAAGATGAATTTATCCAGTAATATAAAGATAAAGATGAATTTATCAGTATGGTAATATAAAGATAAAGATGAATTTATCAGTATGGTAATATAAAGATAAATTTATAGTCCGTATCCCGCACAAGTGCAGGCTCACCGACTGTTGATCATTTATCCACTAGCAGATTATTTCATTCAAAGCCCTCGCGTCAACTCCAGGAGCATACAGTGCACAAGCCTGCTAGGTTTGGTTTTGCACTAACTCTGACAAGATATTTATCTGCCTCCTTAGCTGGGTACTTATTCACACCTGAGTCTGAGGAAAGCAGAATGAAGTACCTTTCCTAAAAGTACAACATTGAGAAAAAAACAACTCTATCTGTGCCAGCCGTGGGGCTTGAAATAATGTCGTCGTGATTACCAGCTCACAACTCTACGATTCAGCCATTGCCAACCATCCCATTCTAAAACCTGGAAAGCATTACGAAATTGTGACAATATGCTGCTAGGTATTTAATGCTGTCGTTTCATGCATGCATTCATTAACAGTAAACTAAAAAGATGCAACAAACTAAAGAAAAAAAGCAGCACAGACAAATATATATTATGGAGACACTTTATTCACAAAATTTCTCTAAGACGCACAAATTATATTTCTAAAGACATGGTTTAGTTGCAACTCATGGAGAAATCTTACAGCACAAAATCCATTTGACCATCACATGTATCCTTCTTTATGAAGTGGAAGTTAAATGAATTTATACAAGATAAAATAACGGCATTAATAGGTAGCAAAGAAACATATAATATATATATATAAATAAATATATATATATATATATATTATAAGATAAAAAATGTGTACATGTCGGCATTTGATGGTAGATCTAAAGTGCAAAATAAAATAATAACAAAAAATCAAAATAAGCTACATATAATATATGTATACATACTGAATCATTAAAGTCACATTTGTATACTTACTAGAACTTTATAGAAACAAAAGCTAAAACTAGAAAGATGAAAAGATGAAAACAACGTCTTCCATCACACACATACATATCAGAGGTTTGTGCCGACACTTGTAATAATTTATTATTTATATACAACGCCAATTAAGAGGATGACATTTGTAAGATCATTGAAAAAAGACAAGTAAAATAAGAACAAAACAAGGAGAAAAAATTAGAATCCCCCGGGAATTCCAAATAGCTGTAAATGTGATGTAAATGTGATATCATTTTCATATTTTTCAGGAAGCCTGATTTTCATTCATTCCCTAGGATTGTCTCTCTGTCTCGTTTTTCGTGAAAATGGACATAAGCACACTATTGAAATGAACCAATTGTATGGTGTGGGTGGCAATGATCTGGGTTCACTGGACCCCCCCCCCCCCCATCCAGGGTGATTTAAGAGGAGAAAAAAACTACTTGAAGAAATGCGGGTATACGGGTAAAGGAAAGAAGTAGGAGAGGAGAGGATCAGAAGCACCTCCCCATCCCCCCCCAACCAGCCACTGTCAGTTCAGCGATCGGGATGGAGCGGGTCGGTGGTAGGCAGGGTAGAAGGTAAACTTGGCAAACTAGGCAGTGAAAATGTAAGCCAGGCACACACTGACTTGACCACAGGTGGTGTATTGTCATGTTGAAAGACCTTGTTTCCCGTGGCAGTACCTTGATCAGTCTTTGTTTGTCTGTTTTATTGACATTTACTCCGTCCACCACTATTTTGTGGTGATTTTAGGGTGAATTATGAGGAGGAAACAGCAAGATGAAAGTAAAAAAGATAAATGCAAGGGATGATAGGGAAGGGAAGAAGTAGGACCTACCAAAAGCACCCGCCAGCTGATCAAAAGCCAATACTGTTTACAAACTCCTTGTAATTAGACAGGTCATGCGTCTCACACACATCGTACTACGTTAAGAAGTAACAACAGGCGTTGAGACAAGAAATTTGTCTACCCGACTTTGGAAAGTAACGAAACAATTATACTTTTTTCTACAATAAAAAATATGCTAAACAAAACATGTTGAGACAAGAAATTTGTCTACCCGACTTTGAAGTAAAGAAACAATTAAACTTTTTCTACAATAAAAAATATGCTAAACAAAACAAACAAAAACGCCAACAAAAAAAAAACCCAGTATGGAAATAAAAAATATATTATAATACAATTCTTTTCGCATGAATGCTGCCATGATACGGTGCTTCGTCCTAAAGCCAGATGTTGAAATGAAATATCTAAGAAGAGTTGTAAGAAACACTAAGAGAGACAAAATCAGACACACAACAATAAGAGATCAAACCAAAACGGATGGCATAAAAACTAAAGCAATAAATCAACTCAGATGGTTTGAGCATGTAAACAGAATGAATGGCAAGAGAACAGCTAAATCAGTATAGAGTGCTAAAATCCAAGGTATAAGACCAAAAGACTGACGTCGATAGCAAGTGGGAAGAAGATATGACAGAGGCACTCAAGCAAAGAAATGTAACCTTCACAGAAGGAAACAGAAAATGTCAGGACAGGGTAGCCTGGTGAAATATCATCTTGGGCATGTCAACCCAAACACCGGAAAGTAGAAAAGGAACTGATATAAAAAGAAAGAAAAGATATTGCATGAAGACGTCCTGACAACTGGGTTTATATTTTATGTAACATGCAAAATATCATTTACACAACCACGAAGTTTTATAACATAATCAAAGTTTTCATGTTTCCAAATCAAGCGAAATCAAAGTAAATAAGCGACTGCAGAGTTCAACCTATCCATGTTTGACATGTTTGTCTGGGGTTAAAAGCCTTAAAGGCACGGACATGAAATAAACAACATGTCATAATAAAACGAATAACTGTTTTCCATAATGACATCACTAATCAAAAACAAAAATTGTCACAATCAGGTTTTCATTGCATAATACTACATTTAAGGAAAATAAATCTATTTTCGACTTCTATGCACAGGGAAGAGATGTATATTGCAAATGGTAAATAATAAAAACTGTAAGATAGAACACACGAGAAAATAAGTCTAAGAGTATAAGGAAGACAATATGACGTGTCCAAGGTAGAGATGCCTATCAAGTTTTCTGCATTCGTTTCACTTTGAATGACATCTTCTCAACTTTGTAGATGATTTACTTTGGCTCAATTGAATTGAAATGAAATGAAATCAGCTTCAGTACAAAATTCAGACACCACGAAAATACCATTGAAAGGAGTATGACTTTCAGCCCGTTAAATCGTACCTTGGGAAATTAAAAAGATATTTTTGGACAACAAAACTGTACAGCATATACATGTAAATAAGATTTGTGTAGTGCATGATTCCCTCCAAATGCTATTTTTAACAACGGCAGTATTCAGATTTAGATTTGACATTGTTCTACAGAGTCATTCTTTCCAACATAGCCTGAGACTTCAAAATCAGCCTCTACACTTTTAAAAATACAAAATGTAAAAAGTAAAGTTAACCCCATACTCAGTATTAAGCGCAGGGAAATCAAGAGAAATGTCTCGATTTTATGACATAGTATGGTAGCTTGCCAATGATTTCCACATTAACTTTGCTTTTCCTGGGTCTGAAAAAACCTAGCTAACCTCCTCATTTCAACAAAAAGCCATGCCTGGACTAGGAATCAGATGCTATGATTGAAAATGGAAGTTTTAAATTGAAAGCATATAATGTGACGATCAGATCGATTAAAAACATCTAGTTCTCTTCCTGCTCATGCTTTAGAGAAACAAAGTCGAATGACGTGAAAACGGTTAGAAAGGGTGAAAAGCCTGACCAAAAAAAAAAAAGAAGAAAATTAGTATAAGTCTAGGGTTTTTGCATATCTGAACATTAGTGAAAAGAAACCTGAATCTATCACAAGCAACACCCAAACTTAGTAAGTTTATAGTTTCATCAAATTCTTTCAAACTTCCATGTTTTTTTTTACACAAAACCGAGGGACTGATACACTGCCTGTATCCAGCAAAAAGTTAACTTTTAAATTTCCTCACTTTAAGAATTTCACAAAACGAAATAACGTGCCAATTCATCCATTAACAGGAAATGCGTATCAACATCATATAATTGCAGTTAGACATTGGAAGTCTGACACAGATAAGCCCACTAAAAAGCATTAATTCAAATCAAATCGAAAAGCTTTCTAATGCAACGTATTGCAATGAAATACAATCGCACAATCCTTTAAAGAAGCTACACATATTTGCATTTGATTATAATGTATAGGATGCATGTCTTGGTCTGGCACGCCAACTTGGCCCAGCGTACAACCCGAGATATTATTTAACACTGGGGGTTTTTTCTCCAAAGTAGAGCTCTACTTTGGTTTGACTTTGTGCCGTATCATTATCAACACTGTCCTTATGGAATGAAAGCTTGATTTTATTATTGCCCTAGGATCTAGTTCTGTGAATAAAAGTTCAAACAAACTTAGTTGAAAACGTTTTTAAAATTGAGCTTTTGAAATTACGGAAAAGGATCTAAATCATTTCGAAAATGGGAAATAAAAACTGAAAGAAGCCCTTGTGAAAGAAAAGAATGAGCTGCACTGTAATAATTCAATGCAAAATTTGAAGCAGAAGAATAGTGGAAGAAACGAGAAAATTTTGGCATCAAAACTTGGAATCAAATCAAACAGAAAACCATAAATATGTAAATGTTGTCCAGGATATAATTTTGCAAGAAGTCAAATTAGATTATAATATTATCGTATATCTAATCTAGATCTAGCCTGCATTTTACTTTTCTTGATTATAAAAAGGCAATTATGTCTACAATGGTGCGTTTAATAGTAGTACTACTACGCACTGGCATACTTTGTCATAGGCTAATTCTACCAATTGGACCGAGATGCGCGATCTACCAAGGCCTTAAATTTTTTCCTGTCATGGCCACATGTTATCCCTGCTCTAGATATTGGTTTCTAACCACTTCCATCCCTTCTGGCCTAAATATGAAATAAATATCAGACACATTTCCAACTTCCCCGACCTTGCGGGGGGCACTCTGTGATACATATGGGAACTCGATGCCAAAACAGACAAGGCTGAGGTGAATGGATCAATACCTTACATGTGATACGTCACCTGTACAACGCAAGACAAAAATCAAAGCATCAAACAACCATAGAGGAAACGTCGAGAAAACTATGATAAACATGAATCAGCATACAAGCTCTGTGATTGCCACAGCATACAAGCTCTGTGACTGCCACAGCATACAAGCTCTGTGACTGCCACAGCATACAAGCTCTGTGACTGCCACAGCATACAAGCTCTGTGACTGCCACAAGTACCGTGTATGTATTTACACACATTAAATCATTACGAAATATCATTGTTGAGAAGTGTCCAGCTCATGCTCGCTCGCTCACGTCTTCCTTGATCTGGGGCATGGGATCGGAGGGAGGTTTGTTCGAAGATGATGCGACAGGCGTGGAATATGCCCCTTCACTTGCGGTGGGGACGATGAAGTGTTGACGAATGGAAACCCTGGTGATTCCAAGGGCGGCAAGGACGACAACTCCGTCAGGGAGCTGAACTCGTGAGATACTGGCTGGGCAAACGGGGCGTGTATTGGATTATCATATCCTGCATCAAGTGAAGATTGCGCTGGTGGAAACCTTGACGGATGGCCATGGTGAGAAAGGGCTGCGTCTTCAAACGGTCGCTGCTGTAGCGAGACAGGATCAGGGGATAACGGGGTGGAATCTGCCCGACGGTTCAGCAGGCGCCACTAGCGGGCTTTGCTCGTAACCAGAGGCGCCGCCTTCCATCATAGCGTTTCTTCCTGGCACCACTGTACTAGCCCCGGCTGTTTCACGACTACGCACTGGATGACTGGACATGTGACCAGTCCGACGCTGGCGGTGGTGCACGTCGTGCAGATGGAGGACGCTCAGGCTCATGTTGCCGGAGAGAAATTCCCGCTGACCTTCGTCGATGTAGTTGGGTCGAAATTGGCCGGGAGTGGAAGGATCCGGACACTGACATGCTCATGGGAAGCGTGCTGGTGACGATGGGGCCGTCTACTGTACTCAGACCGCTCTCAGTTTGGGGTTTGCGCCATGAGAGAGGACGTCTGACACTGCGGCATGTCATGAAGGATCTGGTGCTGCGTCGCATGTTTTGGCTTGCCTGCAAAACAATGGCAATATGAAAGATTTACTTGTTTTTGTTTATCTATAAAACAATGGCAATATGAAAGATTTACTTGTTTTTGTTTATCTATAAAACAATGGCAATATGAAAGATTTACTTGTTTTTGTTTATCTATAAAACAATGGCAATATGAAAGATTTACTTGTTTTTGTTTATCTATAAAACTTTGGATGCACTCTGTAGCTGTTTCATTCAATTTTTCATATGAGTTTGAGAAAATTTGCAAGGGAAGATGTGATACGTTATATGAATATATATAAAGATGAAAATATTCTTACACTTTTTCTATCTTAAACTTAATTCAGATGTGCAATAAAACGTTATATCTAATGACACTGAATAATACAACCTCAGTGCTGGAGGTGTTGAGGAATTTTTATAGTACAATAGTCTCTGGCAAGTGTGAGCCGCTTAAGAACATGATCCGCCTAAGTGCATGGTCATGGTGTGAAGCAATTTTTTTTCTACATAAATTTATCCGGCACTCCTTACGATGTGATGTCCCGGTTGACCCAGAAATGAGTGTAACTAATAACAGTGGCCAGGCGGTGTTTAAATATTATGCCAAAAGTGTAAACTATCACATTAGCGTTTCAATGAGAATTAATGTATTTATTCTATCTTAGGATTTTTGTTTTTTAGTAGGTTCTTGCATAATCGGGGGGGGGGGGGGGGGGACCTCCTGAACCCCCCCAACCTTCTTCTTTCACTGGGTTTTCACATAATCAGGGCGATGACACAATTTTTAAACAATTGGCAAAAATTTGGTGAAGTATTCCTATCTGGCCAACCATTTCTGGGTCAAGCGGGAGATCAGATTTTAAGGAGTGCCAATTTATCCTTTAAAGTGCATGGTTTTGGGCAACATCCGTGCTAAACATTTGCAAAAAATTCATCTCTGACAACGCTATTTAGTTAGAAAAGACCCAATAAAATGCGTACACCTACACACACGAGTGCAACAAACTTGAGAACTTAGATGAGAAAATTATTTTCCGTATCCCAAAATAATGCCGCTAAATTACATCACTATAAGGGAATCCGCCTGAGAGCATAAGCCGCCTTAGTGCAGTGCACAGTTTTCTTGTCTCTCGATGACCGTGCACTTAGCTGGAGACAAGTGTATCTTCCAAACACTTTTGTCTACATTGATCAAATACTCACCAGCAACATCGGATCAATGGGATGGACATAGCCAAGACTGGGCAGGCTGAGTGGGTCGGCTATGACGCTGGACAGCGCAGGCATGTCACGGTGCACTGCAAACAGATACATGAATTAAATCAGGTGTGTCCATCTCGAATGGTGATTTGAAGGGAAATAAACTGGATTTTGACAATAAACTGATTTTCGAAACTTTATTATTACTGTATAGGTTTATCACACCTCTTATGACAATTTTCAGATTTTCATCTTTAGGACTTTCGTGAGGTTTTTTTTTTTTAAAACTTTTCACTTAGAGTGCCATTGTTTTAAAAAAGCAAACGTGGTCTTTGGAGCATTATTGTAACTGCCATCACTGTGACTGAGAAGCACTAAAAAACAAACCAGTTAAAAACAATAGGATTGCCATCATAAAGGGTTAAATGAATAAACAAAAAAATTCTATCAAGCTACAAATACCAAGCACAGATGGAAATCTAGGCTTAGAAGCTGTTTTTTCTTGGAGGCTGTATCATCATTACAGTTTCATAACAAATTGATATTTTTTTTCTTCAAGAAAAGTAGCATAACATTCCATTACTAACCATCATGTTTGACCTCATTGACAAAAACATTGCTTCCTTGAGGTGGTTTCCACTCTGGGTTGGTGGTCTGAAAATCGCAAGGGGGGGTAATCATATATAAATCAATTGATCCATAGCACCATGGAAGTAATAATACAGTCTTGCAAAACTTCTTCAATGTCTTTGAGGTTAATTCATTAAATTCTTTAGCAGAAGAATAAGTCTGTTACTAGTCATGTCAAGCTACAGAAGGAGAACAATAGGATCTATAGATGTAATATAAATATGACAAAATGGAATGAGAGGAGAAACATAGATCCAAAATAACATTCTTATAAATATAGTTGTTGTTACTGATCCAGCAACGCTCGGACATAATTTGTCCCCGGGCCCGATGCCATATAGTGGTACCTGCAGATGTTTTCCATCTGTTGCAGGGTTCCATATATAGTATCAGATTTCTCGGGGAAGCAGCTTGTTGTATAGTGTCAATATGTGTTGATATTCAAAAAGGCCATGTTATTAATATAGAGGTTGTTTGTTTTTCTGAAGTAAACCCTGACTACCAATGGCAGTGTTCTCAGGGTTCGTAACTGACTTACTAATATTGCTCACAACTGTCTGGGTAGGACATTAAGTATTGTACTTTAAAAAGTAAAAAAAACTTCCATAAAAATTTGTACATACTATAAGAAATATAGTCAGAATGTTAAAAAATTCCTTAATCTTTAGTATTCTAGCTCGTGATACAGTCTCTCAAAAGATTTTGTAAAGGTTTCTTTCAGAATAATATTTTGATTGTGTAATCAACCAGATTAGAGTACTTATTGAAACACGGTTAATAGTAAAAAAAAGCAATCACAGAAGTGGTTGAAAGGCTGCTCGGGCATTAATTTAATATAGAGAGAAAGAGAGACTGGATGACCAAATAAGACAGCTAGTTGTTTACATTGGAAAGACGATGTAACCAAATTCTTAAAGCTTAGTATTGTCCCCGTCTTATTATTTCTAGTTAGCATTTTTGTCATGTCAAACGCAAGACAAAAAAAAGAGATTGAAAACAAAAAAAAAAAAGAAAAAAAAGAGAGGAACAAAATTATGGCATATAATATGTCTTAATATATTTCCTAATTTTTGTTTTGCAATTGACACAAGGACAAAAAGGCTAGCAGGACCAAAGCAGCTGACTGAACAATTTGGAATAGAAAATTTATTACCGTGAAATGCATGAGTGACAATTCTGTCTTCCATGCTCCGCTTGATGGGACTTTGATACGACTTCTTCCTCTTCCTCAGCTTTGACTTTCCACTGAAAGAAATCCACAATAATGCATTGTGAAACCATGAAATATAATAAATCGATTAGGAGTCAAGAATTTCGATGGGAAGATAAGATTTGGTAGTCTGTTCCCACTGCAATTAACTCTTTCCACATATTTGGTGATCTCATGGTGGATTAAGAGCAAACTGCAACATGAAATAATTATGTAAAAATTGAAAGAAAGTAGTACCCACAGACAGATTGTTTTTATTGACATTTACCCTGTCCACCACACATGGTGATCTGAGGGTGAATTAAGAAGGAATGGAAGATGAACCATACATAAGTGGAAAGAGTGAAGGGCAAGAAGTAGGACCTACCAACATTAGACTTAATCTCAAGGTTGAGAAAAAGAGAGAGAGAGAGAGAGAGAGAGAGAGAGAGAGAGAGAGAGAGAGAGAGAGAGAGAGAGAGAGAGAGAGAGAGAGAGAGAGAGAGACAGACAGAGATAGACAGAGGTCGGCCTTATGTGCGGCCCAAGTACCACGAGGAAAAGTAACCTAAGTAAGATAGAGAGAGATAGATAGATAGAGATAGAGATAGAGAGACAGAGAGAAAAGAGAAAGAGAGAGAGAGAGAGAGAGAGAGAGAGAGAGAGAGAGAGAGAGAGAGAGAGAGAGAGAGAGAGAGAAACAGACAGAGACAGAAAGAAAGAGAGAGAGAGAGAGAGGGAGACAGACAGAGACAGAGAAAAAGAGGGAGGGGGAAGAAAAAAGCGACAGACATTGAGGGATACTCCGATACACAGAGAAAGACAGACAGCCTTGGAATTAACTTTTACGACTTGGAGCAGAAATCTATTGTTAAAACGATGCGACTCGTAATACCCCATTGAAAGAAAGAAAAACAGTAAGGACAAGTATAAAGATATTGTTTGAGTGGTGGATGTAGCCTGCAACACTAAAGAAAACATTGAGCGCCCATGGACATTACCTGAGGATTTCCGTGTTTCTTGATATCCATCTGAGCAAAGGAGGAGCACACATCTCCACCGTGAAACAACGGAAGAAGTCTCACGATTTGAGCAGATTTGGGACGCAGGCAGAAAAACAACAGAAGAAGTCAAAAGAGGGCTGAGCAGTTTCAAGGATGGGACCAGGAACACAGAGAGAATAGAAATGGAAATGGTGTTTTGATTCTACTTACCGGGAGGAGGGAGGGGGCACTTTTCAAAGAGTTCAGATTTAGAAGGAAGCATTGGATAGGGTGAGATGGAGATAACTGATCTGTTGTGGTGATCCCTGGATGGGATAAAGCCAATAAAAATGATGAGGTGTGTCATTAAAAATTGTCACCATATCTGATCTCAGGGTGAAAAAGATGAAACATCAAGATAAAGGATGGGAGAAAAAGGGAACGGAAAGAAGTCAGACCATCGCCAGACCTGCCACTCTTAAGTTTTAAAAAATCAGGACCTAGATGTTCGGGATCCTGGGGGAAAATCAGGATACGTGAACGATTTCAGGTATAGAGTCAGCCGGTCGCCTAATCTCGAACGTAATAATAATAAATAGGTCATTGTTTACATACTGGAGGTAGTCACTTATCTTGCTAATCATTGCTATCATATTTCACATTCTTCACACACACATACCCACCTCTACTCCTGCTTGTCAGACATAGATGCATGACATACCTGTCAAATCATCCAACCTCTATTGTTCCTTGCATTTGCCTTTCACTTCATAAATTATTTTGCTCACTCCCTCTCTAACACACACACACTCACATACAGGGTCATTGCACAAAACATTAAAAATTTCTCTCTTTTACACACACACACACACGTGAATTTCTCTCTCTCTCTTCTCTGACACGCGATGATCGCTTGCTGCAAGAAATTGTTTTAAAGATAATCAGACCATCAACTTCATTTAGGTCTATTAGATCTACTTAAGAGTACAGATACAGATCATCTAGACCTAGATCTAGGCGTCCCTAATACTACAAGTCATTGAATATCAGCGAAACCTTCTGCTTGATCAGTTTTAAATTCACTCCCTCTCTAGTAATACATTCGCGATTAGGCTCTCCTATTTCTCTCTCGTGAATAACATGTAATCATACAACGATTTTTGGAAGTCTCGAACAAGTACAGCACGAGTACTCTGAAGAATGGACAAAGAGAACAATATATTAGCGACAATAGATTCGAAGAATCGATACACCATTACTCATAATAACATGAATCCTGGAAAGGCCCCACATCCGGCTATTGGCTGATAAAAACAAAAATCGCACTCTGAATATATGGAACAATGCCGTCCAGGCAACGACTGCAGTTGTATTACAAAAAAATCGGAAAATCAGAATTTCGCAAATTTTCACTAAAAAAATTGGGATGATTCCACAAATCGGGATAAGCGGCAGGTCTGTAAGCCCACAAAACAAAAAGAAAAGAAAGATGAAGAAGACTACATTTCATATTTCAACTGTTTAAGATCCATTTTTGTTCCAATGATTGACGAATATATCAAAGCTTCCATTCTAACATTCTGTATGATTATTTTTCAATGGATTTCTCAATTATATCTATGATCAAATACTTTCACTCCACAGACGTAATTCTAGAGAGTTTGAAAAACTTATGAATGAACGATCTATTTTTAGATGAGGAGGATACACTTCGCATTTGCACAGTACGTCACTCACTTTATAATTTGGAAAATGTTCATAATTGGCTACATTGCATATATATATAATGGAAACGGCAGAGCAGACAATGAACATAAGGAAGAGTCAACCTAAAACTTTTGACTTCCCGTTAGATTTTAAGAATATCCATCCACACATACGTTTCCCTCCCCCAAGTTTGTCTATTGTCATCAGTAATATCAACAAGAGACTGGGCCTTACTAGTTTGTACTGGAACAAGACGGCAAACTCTCCTGGACTGACCAGCGTGTGGGCCCGGCCTTTCAGTAGTGTGAGGGTATGTAGTGGATCTGAGCTAGGACGCTCATCATCAGCCGCTCTGGGCAGTAGACTTCATTCTAGAATTTTTTAAAAATCAAAAAAATTCATTCAAAAGGCATGCATTGATAAATTATTTTAAAATATCCATATTTTAGCATTAAAATAAAATTCAATCAAAAAAGGTTTCATAAAGATAAGCCAATCATGAAACAAATGATGCAGTTGTAATAAATATCTCATTTAGAAGAGAGAAAAAAATTTAAAAGGAAAGAGGAAATCAAATCTAACTTCAAGACTGAAAGGTGCAGAGTAAATGAATTCATAACAACATAGTTATAAAGCAGAATCAACAAAACATTTCATTTTCAAGTGAACGATAAGTCAAAGCAAAATTATAGCTGCCAACCTTTTCAAATCGAAAGACAAACTCTGGCAGCTCAAATAATTTAACTCACACAAAGGCCAGTAATACATCAAATGTATTCAGAAAGCATTGATAATTTTAACTTGAAACACAACCCTGTGTTACGGTTAATAGCAAAAAAGTGTGCCGATCACTGGCCTTTCTGGAGAAATTCGATAGTAGTTGTGTCAACTCAGAATTACGTCTCTGGACTTTCACCTCAATCTTTTTAGTCTTGTATAACTTAGACTTTATTTCTTTTAAATACAGTTAACTAATATGTGCACTTTTTTAAGGAAAATAGACTTGCTTAATTAAAATTTACCCTGTCCAGCATATGCGGCGATCTCAGATTGAATCAAGAGGAAACAACAAAATGAGAAAGTGAGAGGTGAAAGATTGAAAAGGAAAGAAGTAAAACCTACCAGCAGACCCCGCCAACAGAAAAACATACGAAATACGTGTCTTTAAAAGTACTCGGGTTGGCAACAATGCATGCATATGAAATTAAGGGGATAAGATAAAAATCAGTCCGCATCGGCAAAAGCCAGCGTCAAAGCATTTTTTTTACCTCATCTGGGATGAGAGAAGAGCTTATTGTGGCCACCATACCTGGAAAAAGAAAACAAACAAAAACAGTTGCAAAACAGAGTGTCATACAATGGAATTTGTCACAGAAAAAGAACTTATTCTTTACAAATAAAATTGACAATGACGCAAAGTAATACGGTCACTCCAAGACAACAGTATCAGAGGCCATGAGATAATTCATAGAGCCTAATGAACATGTTACATAACTACAAAATGCCCAGTGAAATAATGCACAGTTAACAGAATGACCATTTTATTTAAGCTTTCACATCTGGACTGCACAAAACCCATTTTATATTTATTATCTGGCGCTGCTCTGTGGCTGCCACGTTCATATTGGATCTTCGTAAATGTATGTTAGTGAAGTTCCTGAAAAAAACCAATAAATTACCATAAGAAAAAACACAGAATGTAACTTGTTTGGTTTTTTTTTTAAACGGCAATACAAGAAATATTCTTGGGGGAGTCACCAGAGGAAGGGTTCTATTCAACACCTTACATCTTTGTGCTGTCTTTCTCAGTCAGGTTCACACCATCCTCTTTTGTTATCATGTTAAACGCTTTTGACGAATATGCATTTGGGACCTTTTGAGAGCTCAGTGCTATCTTGTCCTATCTTCATTTTTCCAGTTTTGAAAAAAAAAAGTCCACAAATATTTTGACTTCTTGGCAAATTATCATGAACATGAAAAAAACAAGATTTCTAATACCCCAAATCAAGGGGAGGCTTTCAATAGACATATTGTAAAATCAAAATGGAGATATATAAGCCCTCCTACACAAAGTAACAATATTTATTAAAAGAGCAAAAACTGAAGTACAAAAATTAGCACAATACAGCACTGAGCTTGCGGTATAATTACTTTCAAGACTATGCATAAACAACTATGCAGCACCCTGCGTTTAATGAAGAGCTGTAGATCTAGTTTGAAATTGTTGATAAATAATAATAAGATAATCACCACAAACTGAAGCCACTGTGAAGAGATGCTCTACTTTGAATACGTCATTTAAGTCCATGACGCCAAACACAAATAACACAGCAGCAGGAGCACCGGCAAAGAACGCAATGTACCTGTCAAAAACATTTACCATAATTGGTTATTCATATGTCATTGCACATTCATGGCATTTAAGTCGAAATAACAAAATAAATAAAACCTGCCACTACCAGCACATCTCAATGTCTGCTAATTTTTGCTTCAAGTTTCACATCTTTTTACGCCATTTTTTTATTATCCAGAAACAGTTATCTTTACACATTTACTTTTCAATCTGAGACTAGGATAATATACTTACTTGGCAAGAATCACAACAGAGGGTGATGTGAAAATGTTCATGTACATTTTGGAGGGAACGTATGCCCTGTTTAACCTGGAGGGCAAAGGAAAGAAAACTTTTTGTAAAAATGTAGTTTTTCATTTCTGCGTCTGATTTTAAGCTTAGAAAGTTATCTTATTATTAACAATTACTGTGAAACATTTCTTTCTTCAACCACTCATGTAACAGTAAGAGATATCACCAGGAGCTAAAAGAGTGGTGATTTCAGTGATGAAGATAGCAAAGACGATTCCTAGGTCTTAAAGGAAAATAAAATGTAGATCTAGTAATACTGATATTAAAAGTAATAATAATAATGACAATAACAGCAATAAATATACCATTAGTAAGAAGTAATGATTATAATAGTGATATTGTATTACTAAAACATCATTTTTACAATCATATGATTTAAATAATGTACTTTTCATGTAAAAACAAACGTATTCAATCGGTAGATTAATTAGCATACTCTACACAATACTGTATGAAGAAACGTACCTTGCATTAAGTTCGTGATCAAGTTCATTAAAATGTCTGAGGTAAATACGGCCATAATTAGACCTGAAAAACATGATATTGATAATAAATAACTGCAGTGTAATAAAACAGTATAAACAAATCAAGGAAACAATTGTTTAGTTTTCCAAACAGCTAACAAGACAGTTGGGCATGCACGAAAGTACAATATCACAGGAATACTGATTGAATAAAACATTTTATCATAAAACATAAAAACATATTTTTTACTTATCTAGCAACAGCACAAACTGAATCATCTTTCAAAGTGACCACTAGAAGAATAGGTGGGTGCAAACAATCGATAGATGTTGAACGACTCACATCGACGATGAAAGTCACAAACCGTGTAGTCCAAATTTGGATGTTTTGGGAAAATCAAAGAAAATGATGCTGTGTTTTTTAATCTATTTTCACAGGCATACACCGTTTGCAAATGTCAAAAACTAGGCTTAATACGGACACATGGATTGCTCATATGGTTATTAGATGGGTATCTATTGGGTATTGTGCCACGAAATCCTAACAAGACGAGACATAGGGGTTTTTCTGAGGTTAGAAAAGCAAAAAATAAGGTGTTACTAATTTTAGACTTACTCGGTTTGCGGCTTTCATCGTATCATATGACTCAAGTAAACAGAAGAGAGAGTTTAATTTTCTTCTGCTCAGGCCTACACACTCCAAGAGACAGAGGTAACTCCAGTTTATGCAACTTTAAGTAGAACAAAGAAGACAAAATAAACTATAGACAGGATGCTGTTCAGCAGATGCTTTGTAGCTGAACCGTAGTGTTGTGAGCTTGTAATCACGACGACACTGGTTCGAGCCCCACAACTGGCACAGGTGGGTTTCTTTCACAATGTTGTACTCTTAGGAAAGGTCATTTGCTCTACATTTTCCACTTGACTCACTTTGTGAAAGACACATAACTAGCATTTTCCCCACTCACCCCAGGTGCAAATGGGTATTAAGTGTCTTTCCCAAGGAACAGAACGTCGGATCTAGCCTTGCTAGAGATTCAGAGCAGGACCTCATGATCTTAAGTCTAGCAGCCTAACCTTTCGACCCTGACACCACCCTATGACATTGACAAACAGACATTACATTCAATTCTTACCATTGCCTTGAGCCTAGAAAACTAGGAGCTCTTTTGACAATCTGCAAGAACCAAGAAAAATCACAATAAATTACCTATGGCTCCACGTGCTTAAAGATCATTGGGATAGTGTTTGTATACCTTAAATTTGAACCCTGACACTAAGATTCAATGAAATCATAATCGACTTACACTCATTCCAACAGATTCTTGGTACCAGGTATACAATGTTTCAAAACAAGACTTGAAATACTAAATTCAAACTAAATACGGATTGGCATTTACTACCTAAATGCTCTACGGCAAATCAAACTTATTTATGCTTTTTCTCTCTCTCTCAAAAGTCTCAAAGATTCATTACAACATGACACATTAATAGTAAAATGTAAACAAAATTTTCACTGCCATTTTTATTTCACAAACAAAAAATAACATAATGTCAGTTTTGTTTCACTTTCATTGAATTTGTGAATAATACGAAGGAGCCACAGTGGAGTGAAGTCAAAGGCGAAATATGACAATAAGTGACAACTTCACTAATAAAGACAAAACAAACACGTGACGTTTCGGGTATAACCCTTCGTCAGACAACAAACGAGAAATATCTAGATCTAAGTACTACCTCAGGCATCACACAATGTGATGTCAGAAGAAAAACATAAAGGAGGAAGAAAGAAAGAAAAAGACGGTGATGAAAAGAAATGTAGTAGAGGGAGATGTGAAGAATGAGCGAGAATGGAAGGTTCAGATCTATAATGAAATAAAAATATGAAAATAAGTAAGTAATAAAAGGTGAGAAGGAGATAGACAGAGGGAGAGAAATAGAGAGAGAGAGAGAGGAAAAGGAAGAAAAAAAGGCAGGGAAGAAAGAAAGGGAGAGAGAAGAAATTGAGTATGGAAAATAAGAACGAAAAATAGGATAACTATAAGACTAGATCTATATCTCCTGGGTCCATAAAAAAGAAGAAATGATAAAAGAATGAATGAGAAAAGGGAAGTATCAATCAATGCAAAAATTTACACTGAAGGTGTGAAATGTATACAAATTACAAATGTATCGATGCAATAAGAAACAGAGTAAACAATATCTGAAATTTCAAAAAATGCCAGTTAACCTTGATGCTTTCCAAGTTATCGAGAAGTCTTAAGTATTTTTCTCCTTGGTGATAAAATGAGGGTGTATTCCATAATAGTAAGAATTAGTGAATTTGAAGTCAACTCAGTTCAAGAATGAAACTACATGATTTATTGAACACATACCTCTGTATAACGGAAGAAAAAGCATATGATCTGGTAAATGAAGATCAATGGACAGAGGATGAGGTTCAATAGTGCCAAAATTGTGATTTGAAGAGACAAACTGTAAGAGAGTATAAAAAATAAATTAAAAATTGATCATGGACATATGACATCACTGAGCATGAATCGTTTCAGACAATATTTCAAATCTTCTCATTTGAAACTGAAAAATCAAGAAAGAACGTCTGCTTAAAGAATGAGATTTTAGCTGAAAGCAAGATCACCTTAGTTAAAAACAAAAACAATAATAAAAAAACTCCCACCAAACTCACAATCTCTGAAGAGAAACTTTTCACAAAGCTGGTATCTGCTTTTATTTGTGTTATTTTATCTCAATCCCTGAAAACAACATTTAGCATCTTACTCATGGTATTACAATTTAAAACAGGATCCAGTTTTTATACTTTAAAAAAAAAGGATGTTAATAAGAGGACATGCTGATCATAGCTAACATTTGACTTTTGTATTCTGGCCTTATGGTGTAGCTATTGAGGAAGATAGACCAAGGACTCCCTGAGAATGAAATGACCAAGAAAGAAAATTAGTTTCTTCTTTGTTCTTTATTTTCTTCTTTTTCCTCAAGCAGCCAAAAGTTTCATAAAACAGCCTTGATGGCAGTCTCTATGATAAAACGTAACTGTAAACGATATTAATACTACTCCCATTCAATTAAATTGGCATATATAAGAGACTAATAAATTAGGTAATACACTTCACTTCTGTGATGATCATGATATTATTTGTGCATAATCCATATCTTTGGCTATTGATTTACGTGGGTATGGCAAACAACAAAAGTTTCCATATCGATACATGATAATTAATAATAATAATAATATGAATTCATAAGGCATATTATCTTAGCGTAAAAGCTCTATGGAAACAAAGTCAAAAATAAACTTACAATACAAGAGACAGTCCAAGTTGAAAGCGCATCCGAGTCAGTAGCACTGAAAAAGAATGGAAAAGATTAAAGATCTAATTCCAATTTTAAGCCCGATAACTGGCTCATAAAGTGTCCAAAACAAATATCTACCTTAGAGCCTATCCACGGTCGTCCAATTTATTTCCTTCAAACTCTGAATCTTCAGATCGACCCTAAACCTGCTATAATCATCATTTAGTCGACTTTCATCTATTAGCACCTATCCTTAGCATCTTTAATTATTCATACATAAAACTCATCTCAAGATCAAATAGCAAGTATCAATCTTGCCCGTCTTTCTATTTATGTTTTAAGCATATCTGAAAAATGTTCTCATTTTCAAGAATATTTATGAACAGTTGTGTGTAAAAAATTGTCAAGTAAATTTCTAAACAATTGCATGTCAAATATTCTAAAGTCGTTCAGTATGTTATTGTCATTGGCATAATTTTTTTTATCTACCCTCAGTCTTTCTGAAATCACAGACATAAATACAGCAAGCAATTATCAAAATGTCGAACAACCCCCTCCTCTAGTTCACTATTTCACTATATTGAAAAAGTTGGGTTTTTTAAATGCAAAGGAAGTAAAAGCAAAACTCACTGTTGTCCGACAAGTGGGACATTTGCTTTCAGCGGCCAAGAAGATTTTTGTTGACCATAGCAATTATGTAGTTCTTGAATCTCAAAATTCGGTGGTAAATATCTGAAAGACAAATAATAATTTATTCTTAATACATGTATGACAGTTCAGCATATATATATTCCCTGCCTTCAGCACCTTTCCCCACCAAACAAATTTTCCTATGCCTATTTTTATAATCAATTCAAATTATAAGTTACTCAAACTGTGTCAATATTGTTGGCTCAACAAAGGCTAAAATGTCTGTTCAGTCCATATGTAAGTCACCAAAACAGTTTCTTAAAATACAGATAATGTTAAAGTATTTGAATGCAATGAAATTAATAAATCTAACCTCAGTTTACAATTTTTATGTCCAGTTGTGATTGAGTCACTTATTCTAATTCAAAACCACATAATTTATACCTTCTTATGTACAACACTCCAGTCATATTCAAAATAGGAAAATTAGTGCATTTTTCCTATTTATATATTTATGTGTTGTTATAGAAAGTTCAAAACTTTTAAGGTGAAATTTTCAATATGGGAACTTGTGGACAAAGAACAATGGTTAACTATGGTGATGAAGTGTTGTAAGCACAGCGATAAAATTGGACAATATAATATTAGTTATATGCCTTTTGTGAAAATTTTTGACATCATCTGAACTTCAAACTCATCTATTCCAATTTCCTAACTTTAATATTTGACTCCATTTAAAAATTTAACGCTGAACCATTTTTCTACTGTGATTCAAACTATATAAGATTTTAAATGGACACAAGTCGAGAGTTAAAGTTAAAGGGAGAAAAGGCTTGGTTCTTTTGTTTGTTAATTAATTAACTTTTTAAAAATCACCTAGCTGCGTGAGTTCTTGCTTATGGATACAAATCTGCTCTTCTTTTTGTACCTCTAACAACCTTGATTGCACCTCATGCCAGGTCATGTTGCTGAGCTCTTTCTACAAAGATAAAAAAGATAAGGACATTTCTGAAAATTACAAAGCAAGGAATATAACACAGACCTTCCATTCACCCTTGACAAAATTGCCTGAAAAATTTCTCTGGCCAAATGTTATGCAACATTATACAAAACATACACTGTTACATAATATGATGACAATGCTGAGACATCCAGACAGTTACCTCATTAGTTTGCATTTGAAATTATAAATAATATTAGTGAAACATGGTTACTATTCAGGATCTGTCTTTCCATGACTACGCTGTCAGAATGCCGTTTGAGCGATTTTCCACTCTGACTGTAGTCTAGTCCAACTTAAGTTTTACAATACGTGCAGAATACCACAGCGAGTTTTCTAGGTAAACAGAATCTCCATTTCATCCTTCTCGTGTAACCAATTCCATCGAAATGTATTTCTCACGCTATTTTCTATAGATTTAATGTGTGAATTCCTATAAACAAAGTCAAGAATTTCCGACATTATGAAAGTTTCACAAGTTAAAGGTAGAGATCTAGATTGATACGTCGTTGTTAACAAAGCAAAGCGCCAAATTGAACTGAGACTAAGGCTGGAACAATGCCTGAATCTCAATCTCAAGTTCCAAAGCCTGAAATTGAAAAATTTTAACTCGTTTCTTCCGACATTCGCCATTTGAATCACAAATGTCAAGAAAATAATTAATTTTTTCCCGGTCGGCAAATTTGGCAAATGATAAAATTGCCGGCATTCCGCCTAAAGGCGCAGAAATGGAAAGTTTGATAATAGCTGATTTTCTTTAATGCTGTCGACAAACGGCCAAACGCTTGTCCCATTAGATCAGATCAAACATAATACAAAAGCAATAATAAATGGGCTGGCCGTTTTCAAGGTCAATACATGAGAGAATTTTCAAGCCATCCTGGCAATAGACATACATTAACTAAATCTAGCATTATAAAGCCAACACGAAGTAAACTCGTAGCATGGAAGACTTCAAAATAAAATCTGATTAGTCATATCAAAATTCAAAATCATGTGCCCTGACAAAAATACTGAGTGGTTATGAAGAAAAAGAAAGAGGTAAAACTAGTGACAAAGCTCATACCCGTTTCAATATTAAGGGCACTAATAAAGAAATTCCTTGTCCGTAGATAGTTGCTGAAATTTACTGTCATCTTTACAACTCTTTCCGGTGAAGAATACGACACACAAAACTAGGAGCAACCAAGTTAATGAGTTGAACCTGCAAAAAGGAAATAGGACAATGAGGATGCATACAGCATACAATACAAAGTTTACACACAGGACTATCCAGATAAGATTGAGCATCTCAAAGATTGTCCTTGCATGACGACTGGATGTTTAAGGTCTTGGGGCGAAATTCTAACCCTGCACAAATCCCTAAACCTATTAACATAACAAAATATCATGAGATTTGATAGAGAAGAAGGAAAATCTATTCTATTCATCCAAATAAGCAAAATTCACACCGTCATTCATTCACACATCAAGATAAAAATAACAAAAACAATATCAATAATAATGGACAGGCTATTTGTAGTTGGGTCCAAATGTTGCTATCAGTACAACTCAGCTATAAAATCAAAATACGAAGAGTATCTTTTCCATTGGTGGTGCCTCTTGTAATAATTGACTTAGAGATTTATTTCATCTCTAATAGTTGTAGTGGCACTGTCCTCTTCCATTTTCTTGTGTAGTTACTAATAAGTCTTAAACAGGCCTAATAAAACTTTTTTTTTTTTTTAAAAAGAAGAGCTAAAAAAGAAAAATTCAAATGTTTACTAGTATGTGATTTACATTACATCATGTATGAAATTAATTTTCTCTTTTGATGAAAAAACGAAAATTGCCATCTCCTCACCTGGCAACACAAGTCCCAAATGAGTATGTGATGTCATCAAAAGTTTTCTTATGTGTTACATTGTGAGGAATTTCATCAAAAAGTTCCGGATAGTTGACGCACCAGCTTAGATATGTAACAAAAACTACAATAAAAACAAATTGCCTGAAAAAAAAAAGAATAAAATTTCAGATTCATAAAATGGCCATAATTCCAAAGCTTAAATGTTTAGGTATTTCAATGACAATGACAACAACAACAACAAAAACAATTAAAAACCTTTGAACTAAACATAATCAGTACATCTTCATAGTTTGTGGTATTGCTTCTTCAATTTCAATCTTTTTATAGAAAGTAAAAACAAAAATGGGTTATCACATTCAAAAGAGAAATTTTACAAAAATAATCGTATTTGTTATTGGACAATTCTATGAAAATATTCTAGGAGCACTTATTATGGGAAACATACACAATTTGTAAAACTTCTCCTAAGATCATGTTTTGAAATCCTTGCCGTTGATGATAGTCATATACAGAGACAAAAAATTTGTCAAGATCGTCAACATGATTCCATTGAGCTGAAATGAAAAGATTCAGTTGACAAGGTGTCGTGACAAAGATAGGAAAATAATCAAGAAACAAACAAAAATGCTAAAAGAAATTGTTGTAAATGTTTTTTATTTATGAAAGAATATACCGTTTAAAAACTGTGTGAGTATCGATGATGGTAATTCATTCTTTCCTTGTAAGTTTGAAGTGAGAATGCTTCTTTACAACATTCTTCATTCTAGAAAAGCTCATAAACTTGAACTCACACTGTGAATTACTACTTTTGACAAACTACTGGTTAGGTGCAGATCACACTGAAACATTGCATAAATATGCTCTATCTCAAGTCAACACCTCCTTTATTTAAAAACTACTCACACGGTAACAAAGACAACAACAAAAGAAAATTTTACATGCCAACAGAAATTTGATAAATGATAACATGAAGATTATACAATTAATAATAAAAATGTTCTGATTAAGTGATGAATTTTTTCATGGCAAAATCTATGACACTTTCATGTAAAACATGCGTACAAAACAATTATGTTTTGAATTTTAGAAATTCCTTTGAATAACAGAAAAGTCAATTTCAGTACGCTTGATTTTAAAATAAGGTACACAAACTAAAATTCAAACTGCAAAGAGCAGCATTTAAAAGTATAAGAAGTTCTAGCATTTTCAAATGAAATTATTTACACCAGGATGTCAAAATCAACTTACATTTATTAGCCTCAGGGCTCATGTGTACCAGAAATCCTTGCTCTTCATGGAGGCTTATTTCGCTATCCTCATCATAGTCTTGGTCAGCATCCACTGTAAATCCAACTCGCTGTTTATGTCGGTGGCGATTGTCATCAAGAGAGACTGGTACTCAATTTCTTCAGAGTCGGATGCCATTTCAACCAACTACTATGAAACAACAAACCAAAAAGAAACACCCATAAACGATAATAACCAAACACAACTGTACAATTAAATCAAAGGTTTCAATAAACTTTCCATATTTGATCAAAACGACTTGTCTATTCCAGAACAGCACATGATGCATATATCTTGTCCACTTACAGGTCTTAATCAGACTAAAGACAGCAGCAATATCAGAGGTACACATTCTACCCTTATTTTTACTCTTCTCAAAGCAATGCTTTTTAGGGCAGTTGCTGGTAACATTTCGCACAGTACTGCACTTGTTGTCTGCAGTCAGCACTTTATCTCTTGTATCAGCAGTGGAAATCAAAGTTATTTGTAATAAACAGTCACCTCGTGTTTGTCACAACTTGGTTAATGGCAATCCAAACATTTCCTGAGAAACGGAATTAATTTATAGAAAAGTCACTGGTCAGTTCCAATTCACTTCGGATAATTGCTCCCCGGATTTTACTTGAAATTTTGGGTCGACATTTTTCTTTCTGATTTCACACTTTGCTAAATGCTGATGGCACTATCTATGTTGTTGTTACATGGCAACTGTAACGATACAATAACCTTACACCGATTGTGGATCTAGCAGACAGTAGAAGGCACAAGTGACCTTGCATAGAGACAATGCTATTGCAACCGTCTTACCTGTTCAATACCGTTGTCCTTAAGTCCTAGCCTCTAAGGAGTGAACATACATTATCCAGACAGCCCAGCATAAACTGTTGCGTCTTCTCATCAGTGGAGACATGCGTCATGGCTCATAAGACTTTAAGGACTAACTATTGGATTGTCTTTGATTACATAGTCAAAAAGAGCTTTGGCCTCCTGGCTAGTCAGAATAAATCTAACAAAAGCATGGGTGGCTATAATCTTGTCAGTGAACTCTTTGATGTCTGTCAGGTCATCTATGTATGAAAAAAAAAAAAAGTATTGCAACCGACATACCTTGTCATTAAGTAGTGAAATGACTCAAAATTACTGGGCAGGCCCACAAGGAATCAGGTTTATCACTACTTTGAATAATCACAATTGTCCCACTCATGTCATGTTGCGATTAACTGAGGTCAACTGTACTTTCAGTACAAAACTATCCACTGTTGATATGTTCACTTTGAGAGGATTTGTTTATGGATTTTCATAATTTAAATAGTAACAATTTAATTCAATCAATTCAATCATCTTTATTAATCCTTTAAAAAGGAAATTATAGTTGTGTTATCATAATTTCCGTTTGAAAAATAAAAGAATACATTAATGCATTTAAATTGTTAACAAATTTAACTTAAGTTTATCATTAAATGTATAGATTTTAGAAGAAACATAGACACACACAAAAAATTAAAATACATTTAAACTATAACCTTTAACTGTTAAATGAACAGATTAACAAACTAGAGAATTCGCAGTTGGAGGGTGGTGGACCAAGTTGTATATATCTGTGCTGCGAGATTTTGACCTCTATGTTCAACCATGTGCAACATCTTTATTTATGATGATGATAAAGAGGAATGATTTCTTGCTTTAAATGTAAAAGAGGAAATTCTTAGCTTTACAATGATAGATATATATGTATATACAAAATCACACGAGGACTTGTTGCCGTACTTATATATCCCCTCACTGGATCACATGTGCTCACCCATTCAAATCATGAACATTCATTTAAACGCATCCAAACCAACACGATCACTTTTATAAAAAGTATTTTCTTCCTGCGTACCATCCCAGCCTGGAACAAAGTAACAGCCAATGTCGTGAATGCATCAAATATAGAGTCATTCAAAAGTGTGCTGCATAATAAACGGATAAATGACACCAATCTTGCCAAACATTGACGTGATATCCATGTAAGGGACTTGTCGACTAAACAACCACAACCAGCGCTTTGAGCCTGTTTTGCACAGGGTAAGGTGCTCTATAAAAAATTATTTATCATTTACCAGAACCAGATTAGAACTAAAGAAGTCATTAGTGAAAATTAAATGCTGTGCCCAACTATGGAAATCCTCCCACTTATTATGATTTCCAATGACACAGTATTCAGAGATGGCATTAACGTATGTCCGACCATGGGAGTTCTTTCAAAATAATGACTGATCGCGACTACGGGATTCCTTCCGTAGGACTTACCAGGAGCACCCGCAAACCACACCATGAGTTACTCAAACCAACTGACTGAAATAAGACAACAGACAGCTGTTGAAAAAATGTTGAATATGACAGTTATATCAATTTGAAGTGAATCCAGTCCCATCTTGTTCATTGCTGAATCAAGTTCAATGATCAGTTTGACTATTTTCAAAAATTGTGAGACAAAATATCTAGATCTAGATCTAAGATAAATGTGCCCCAACCAATAGGTATTTAATAACGGACAAACACTGAGCGCAGCTAACAATTTCCTGAATTACGGTCTATTTATAGACTTTTTGTGCCGTAATGCTTGTCTGCGCATATTTAATGTTCTTTTTGCCCACTTCAGTACGACAATACCGGACCTAAAAGCCTTTCTTTCTGTCTAAAAACAATGAAAACCTGGGTGGATCGTCAAGGTAAGCCTTCATCGTTACAGAACGTTAAAAAGGAGCAAAGGGGTTGACATGTTAGAGTTTTTAATACCAAGAAATAACCTAATTATAGCAAAAGGGGCACAATCAGGCAAGTTTGTCCTGTCTTTTTAATATAGTAACAAGTCAGTTGTGAACATAATCAACTTTGCTACGGCTGGATTTTGGCAGGTACACAAGTTAAAACAACCTGTACCCAATAACGGACACTAGTCTAGTCTAATTGTCATACATTTTAGTAACACTTTTCTACATGCGTTGCTTGCCTGTTTGTGCACATGTGTTTGTTGGAATCATTATAACTGTTTAGATTTATGTGTTTCTATTAAGACCTAGAGTTCTTCTTTAGATCTAGATCTATATCCAATGCAATCTTCGTAGCATGCCTAAAGCTGGATTACAATGACAAACATATCATTAGGCTAACCAATTAAGACACCATATGTACACACTTTGAAATCTGACACTTCTAACAGAAATAAACTGTCCCTCCTTTATTGGATACACTTGGGTAAACAGATATGGAGTCAGGAATTTCTAAACACAGCATTGACCTAGAAATTTATTATCCTAGTATTGAATAAGGATACACAACTCTTAAAAACTGAAGCATGGAATTTGACTCCAGGGTCTGCTCTGAATGATGCACAGGAATGATTTGTCTTTAGAGTCCAAAATAGGGTACAATTACAATGACCTTAGTAGTTAGATCTATCTAGATTAAAGACCAAGAACTAGATATATAGACTATAATCTAGATCTAGTGTAGATCAATCTAGATGGATTCTCTCTGATCAACCTCTAGATCTCAATTTTGGATCATCTCATTATCATGTCATGCTCGTAGCAGCAATACACAAAGTGATTAAACAAACAAAAAACAGGAGGATAAAAACCAGGAAATTCCATTAAACCATCTAGATCTAGCTCTAGATATATAATCTAGTCCATTAAGTCCTCTGACTTACTGACTAAAATCTAGATTTAGATCTAGCGACTGCCTTTCCTTTCATAATATATTGACTAAATTCTGGAGATCTTTAATTTCACTCATATTTAGCTTCTAAGTTGTATAGATTCTAAATATATGTGGATTTAGATCTTTCAATACAAGTCTTCTTCATCTCTAGATCTATAAGTCTGGATATATTGGCTCATGTTATCATTGAAACTGATACTACAAAGAATTGGATTATAAAAAATAACCCTGATTATACTTTCATCGTCGTAAACACTAGTGATCTGCTACCCTTTTCCTCACTAGGTCACTCACCTACTTTTTTGTTTCCACAGTAATCATGCACACGTTATGCAGATACACCTGTGAGCAAATCTGTTCAACATATTTTTCATGCCTTGTATGAAAAGACCTTGAATATTATCTTTCTAACAGGGTATCTATGAAACAAAGAATGACCATGTTTCTATAATTACTGTATCACAGGTGGAAGGCTACTGGCAGTCTTACACCAGCCAATGTTCAATGTTTATCAACAAACTTGCGCATGCGCAGTGACTCTTTCTTCAAGCAATGTAAAGTGGTTACGGAGAGTGAAAAATGTTCTTTGGTACACAATATAATATTATTAAGCGAAGGTAATGACATAACATGAAAGCCCCATAGGAACAAAGACGACACAAATACAAGGA
>JAXRKP010002834.1:32500-34064 GCA_037039925.1 Doris montereyensis
TTTTGATCAACACCTTGTATATGTTATACTACCTCATGTGGTTCTTTCACCACGGCATTGGCCATCTGGAGACCACGATTCTTCGAGGATGGAATTACCATTAATTCCAAGGTCCCACCCATATTTGGACTGAAGTCGCCATCATAAACTCCTTGGTACTCGTATTCCTGAAGCCTGGGCACTTTTTTCTGCCAAGTCTTATAAGTTATTGTCATAACCCGGCACTCATATTGATGATTCTAGATGAGAAGCCAATCTCGAGTGGAGTGGATTCTGGATCTAGATCTAGATTTTTAATTTACATCCTGGCTCTGTTGACGCTCACAAAAGGCTTGGACGCCCCTACCAGTCTGTTCCTTTGTCTCTGTCAGTGTGTCAGACGCTTGTGTTTATTTCCTTCGGGAATGATTATCCTCTAGATTTAAATCCAATAACGTTTAAGCGATTCCGTTCTGTGTTTAGTTTTTGAATCGAGTCGATTGCGCCTTTATCACTATTAATTCGTTTCCGGTTCGTAAAAATATAAACATTATGGCATTTGTTTGTGTTGCTCGTTCGCTAATAGATATGGCTTATAGATTATGAAACTAATATACATGTATTATCAACCTTTCAAATCCATTAAAATGAATGACCTTATGCAAAAGATACACCTTCTTTTGAGCGAGTATGCAAAATTTTCACATTTGCAGTTACCGCATTAAAAAAATCAGATTGTGCGTTACGTGATTCAATTCTACATCAATTCAAATAGATCTATATAGATTATTAAGAATAAGGTACTACTAGGAATCGTGGCAATGTTATCAAATAAGATTTCGTTTCGACTGTCCCCTTAGTGCAATCGAACATCAGTATTTGCCCCTTTTGAACAAGAATCAAGGGCTGGGGGGAGGGGGGGGGGGGGAGGAGCTTTAGCAATTTCAACGATATAATTAATGGAGCCACAAAGGAGTGAATACAAAGAATAAAAGACGAAAAGACACAATTCCACCAGCGAGACAGAACAGACACGTTATGCAGTTTCGAGTTTAGCCCATTACAGTTACAGCAATGCCAGATGGTCACAGACAACAAGAAAGAAGAATTAGTCATAACAGTGAAGGCAAGAACCCCGAAGCACCGCACTCGGTGGTAGGCGTTACTACAACAACCAAGATATCTACATAGGAAACTGCAATGCTATTATAACTCGCTCATTTAAACCATATAAACACGAGACTATGAACGGTTTGGTTCAGTTCTATTGTGAACAAAGTGGTAAAAGAGATGATAAAACTTGAGACTTCAAGGCACTGACGAAAATAAATAAATAGATAAGATAAATAAACTCAGTCATTTCAGAAAGAGTTTATCAGACATTGGAGAAATAATGTGTTTGCTTGCTTGTTTCATTAAAATCTACCAGATCCACCATATCCACTGATCTCAAAGTGAATGGGAATATCGTAACGTTGTTCTAGCACGAATGGAGTGGCATGGAAGGAGATAGTCTAAACTGCCCATAAACCCATCTCTTGAAACGTCAATCCCTTGTACTTGTAATATGTAAGATTGTTTTGCT
>JAXRKP010002835.1:0-32500 GCA_037039925.1 Doris montereyensis
AACGAGAAGTCGGTTGAAACAACACTATTCTAAAACCCCGTTTTTTTGCCTTCTTTATCTTTGTAAATAAAATATTGCTATAGCGCAATCAGACAAACACGCGAGTCGGTTATATCTGAATATTGCTTCTGCTGTGCACAGTGCATAAACCAATAAAACCTCGCCAGTTGAGAAACTTGTTGGTAATCTAGCGAAACAATGAAGGCCGGAGCGAATGAGTGGGGAGGGTGTGGCATGTGCAGACAAGCAGAACGCATCGCGTGATTACTGATAGTGATACATGTAGTGATAGTGATAGACCAGCCTAGATCTACCACTACCAGCACCATGCCTCACTTCTCCGATGCGGGGATGGAGAAGTCACAGTGCTGGGATGGGTGGAGAGAATGTGTGGGTAAGGTGTGATGTGTAGTGTGTACCCGATGTGCGCAAGCACGCGAAACGCACCGCGGGTGTGGTGGGGTGGGGGCAGCGGGTGGGGGACAGCACACCGGGCGAGTTAGCCTTGAGTCTAGAACTAGAGGCAGAGGCTTTTCTTTCTGATCGCCAACGCCGAACTGTAAACATTGTTGATTGCTAGTGCTAGCGCTAGAGAAAGAATCCTGATTTCATTTTTTATGATGGCCTCCAACTCAAAATCGACTGGCAAGAAACGCAAATGTTTAACTCTCGAGACGAAAGCTATGCTGATAGAAGAGGTCGATAAAAAGATCAACACAAAAGCAGAAAATTGTCGATCGCATGACATCGCATCCAGGCGTACTTGATTATTTCCCTTGAATTTATTACTGGATCCCTTATAACGTGAATCCTGCTATAACGGATTTTTCACACCAGTCCTCACCCTCTCGTTATAACAGGATTCCACTGTAGCTGTTTGGATTTCTTCCATTGATATACATGTATCTACATCTCCATTACTTGTTACTCTTAATAATTGATCTTTACTCCTTGTTTCATGCGTTCTGGAGGGATTATGTAATTGGTGAAAATGCTTTCTCCATGTTTCCATGATTTCGCTGTCTTCTTTCATTATGTCTCCTTTGGCATTCTTAATTTGTCGTATTGGGCATGCTTTGGTCTTTCTCATGCTCTTCATTGACCCCCAGAACAGCTTTTGATTTCCTTGATAGCTTTCTTGGAGTCTTTGTCCAAACTCTTCACATTGTTCCTGCTTTGCTTTCCTGACTTCCTCTTTGGCGATAGTTCTTTTATTCACGTAATCTATCCTGTCCTCTGGTCTCTTTGTTTGCAAGTATTTCTTCCAGGCATCCTTCTTTTCTTTGATCTTAGTCTTGACATTCTCATTCCACCAAGCTGTTCTTTTCCTATCTCCTTGAATTTGTTTCCTACCACAGACCTCTTCAGTACAACTGAGGAGTGTTTCTTTATACATCTGCCACTTTTCTTCTATTGTGCTATAATTCAGATCCATCTGTCTTTCACTGATACATCTTTTTATCCTAGATTGGTATACTTGTTTTACTACTGGTTTATTTAGTTCCTCTGTTTTGAGCTTAGTAGCTTTCTTCTCTTTCCTTTTCTGTTTGTTTTCTTCAGTCAGTAATCTCATTTTGGCAATCACTAAGTGATGATCACTAAATATTTCTGCTCCTCTGTTTACTCTTGCATCCAATGTACTGTAAAAAAGGGAACGGCTAACTATTATGTAGTCTATGATTGACTTTTCACACCTGTCTTCATTTACTCTTGTATATTTGTGGATATCTTTATGAGGAAAAAAGATGTTGGCTATTTTCATGTTATTCTTTAGGCAAACATCTATTAGTTTCTCTCCATTTGGAGAAGTTGTTGTCTCTCTTTCTTTACCTATTACTCCTGACGTTTCTACATTGTTGCCTACTCTAGCATTTAAATCTCCTAAAAGCATTAGCTCCTGTTTGGATTTAAGATTATCTGCAGCTATTTGAAAATCATTTTCGAAGATATCTTTTTCTTTTTTATTTGCGTCTTCGTTTGGTCCATAAGATATCAATAATTTAATGTCTCGTCCTTTTGGTTTAATATTTACCTCTAATAGCCGTGGGCTTATAAATGTCCAACTTTCTAGTAGCTTTTCATGCCTTTTATGTACTAGGAGGCCTACTCCTGCTCTAGCTCTAGCTTTGACATCTACCGCTGAGAAGATTAAATATGATTTGGTCTTACATTTTCTATTCCTTGTCCTTTTTTCTTTGTATCTGTAATGGCCAAAATATCTACTTTGAATGTTTCCATTTCTTCAATTATTTCAAACTCTTTTCCATTTATTGCCCTAACGTTCCATGTTCCAAAAATCGTAGTCTGTGTTCGTTTCCAAGTTCGTCTTCGAAAGATCAAAGCCGGTTATATTCCTTTTACTTCTCTGAATCAGGTTGTTTTGGATAAGTAGGATTAGCCCACTGTACCCTAGGTAGATGGTGGGGCTGCCACCTTGAGGCCCGCTACCAGGCCTTGTTATTTTCTGTCAGGGTTGACTCCCTTAGCCTTCAGTCATTCAAGACCAGCCTGCAAGGCAGTAGGTTGTTATCTTCTGTCTTGGTTAACTCCCTTAGCTTTTGGTCAGTCAAGATCTGCCTGCAACTGCAAGGCAGAATGTTGTTTTATGTCATGGCTAACTCCCTTAGCCTTTGGTCAATCAAGACCCGCCTGCAAGGCAGCTGGAGACTCGTGGAGGGCGGGATCATCTACTCCCCGTACAGGTGCTTACTTGTCCACTGCCCGGAGAAGTAGTAGTAATAGTACTATAGTAGTAAAAGGCAAACAGTGAGACAAGGGCATGTCGGAAGTGAAGATAATGACATAAGCTCCTGGGACATTTCCTAATTTCACTTTTCTTATAGGTGTTTGGAGTTCTTCCATTGAGATATCTACATCTTTAGCTGTCTCATCTGGATTACTTGTTACTCTTACTAATTGATCTGTACGCCTTGTCTCATATGTTCTGGAGGGATTATGCAATTGTTGAAAATACTTTCTCCATGTTTCCATGATTTTGCTGTCTTTTTTCATTATTTCTCTTTTCGTGTTCTTAATTTGTCGTATTGGGTATGCTTTGGTCTTTCTCTTGCTCTTCGTCGCCGCCCCCACCCCACCCCCAGAACAACTCTTGATGTTCTTGATAGCTTTCTTGAAGCTTTTGTCCAAACTCTTCCCATTGTTCCTGTTTTACTTTCCTATCTTTCCTTTTTGGCGATAGTTCTTTTATTCACGTGGCCTCTTTGCAAGTAATTCTTCCAGATATCATTCTTTTCTGGACATTCTCATTTCACCATGCTGTTTTTTTCTCCTTTCGTTTGTTTTCAACTTTCAGTACAACAGTTTCTTTATACATCTGCCACCTTTTTCAGTTCAACCGAGCCACTTTTCTTCCACCGGTGTTTCTTTATACATCTGCCACTGCCACTTTTCTTCCACCTGCTATCAATCATTCAGATCCATCTGCCTGTCAATCATTCAGATCATCTGCTTTCACTTCCGTTTTATGTTTATCCTCGATTGGTATATCTGTTTTACAATTGCTTTATTTAGTTCTTCTATTTTGAGTTTAGTAGCTTTCTTCTCTTCTCTTTTCTGTTTTGTTTTCTTCAGCCAGTAATCTCATTTTGGCAATCACTTGGTGATGATCGATACATATTTCAGCTGCTCTATTTACTCTTGCATCCATTGTACTGTAACAAAGGGAGCTGCTAACTATGATGTAGTCTATACTATAATTGACTTTTTACATCTGTTTTCATTTACTCTTGTATATTTGTGGATATGTAGCTATATCTAAGTCTTCTATTGCCTTTTATGTTTGGGGGTTGTGCAGGTGGTGGTCTATTCAGCAGTAGAGAGAAGTATTCATTCCAACGAGACATTTGTTCCTCTTTTGTAGTAAGAGGTCCCATTGGTTTTCATAGAGAAAGTGAGATTTGGGCTTTTCTTGATAACATAAAACCAACTCCTCCAGAGTGGGTTGCATTGTTGTCAGTGTTTCCTGAATAAATTATTGTTTCACCTGTTGTCAATTTTGTTTCTCCTAGTCCTATCCAATGTGTTTCACTGATTCCAAGAATATCCAGTTGATAATTCTTGAATTCTGAGGCTATTTGTGAGCACTTCCCTGTCTCGTACATGGTACGGACATCCCAGGTGCCAGTGCCAAATTTGGAGATTTCCCTTGGGTTAAGAAGGGATATCGGCCTGCTAGCTAAGCCTCGTATGGTGTGCGCCCCTGACACTTAAGAGAGGCACCAACTGTGTCCAATGTTGGTGTATCTGAATCGTTTGTTCACGTTTCTAATTTTGCAGAGTAGGGTTACTGGCACCGCGCCCAAATCCCTGACTAGGACAAGGATTTATTTTGGACATTCACTCCTAGACAGGCTACCTTCCCAAGTTAAGACTGTCTGCCCATGGTTTTCAGAGTTTCCGTCTCCTAGACAGATTACCGTTCCAGGCTGACGAAATTTATATACCCGGGGAGAGGTTATAAAGGTGCCTCTATTCGTCTGCAGGTATATTGAGGTATTTTCCAAGAGCTGAGTTTCCATTCTCCAACTCCTACCCCACCTTCTAATAATACTTCTATGACCAGCGCTAGGTTGTCCACGACTGCTTATTGGTTATTGGCAGCTAGCCTCTATATGTAGAGGCCATTCCACAATCCAATACCATGTGGACGTGCCTGATGTGATAGTGGGATGGTCGCCCCACAGGACGTAATCTCCTTATGATTAAGAAATACTATATTATTTCACAGCATAGTAGGGCTTATAAATTACACTATACTCTTTCTCTCTCCTCTCGCTCTCTTTCTCTCTCTCTCCCTCTCTCTCTCTCTCTCTCTCTTTCATACACACACACTCTCTCTCTTCTCTCTCTCTCTCTCTCTCTCTCTCTTTTACACACACACACACACTCTCTCTCTCTCTCTCTCTCTCTCTCTCTCTCTCTCTCTCTACACACACACACACACACACACACACACTCTCTCTCTCTCTCTCTCCCTCTCTCTCTCTCTCTCTCTCCCTCTCTCTCTTCATTTTGACTTCAGTTGCACACTCATGACTTCAATATAATGGATAACCAGTCTCCTCCCAACGATGTTAAAGGTCACATGGGAACAAAGACAAGAAAATTTCAAGGGTATAGGAATGAAAATAAATGATTAACACTACTCTTCTTCCTTATAGGAACTAAAAACAGCTGGCTTTGACATGGGAAGTACCCTCTTACTTGTGACAGATGGTGAAGAGAATACATCTCCTTCGGTTGAATCTGTAATACCAGCTTTGCTGGAGAGAGGAAAATTGGCCATACTATGTTATACTCTTATACTTTCAAAACTTGCATCTTCTTCTTCATTCTTTCCTCCTTCCTTCTCTTGCCCCCCCTCTTTCTCGCTCTCTCTCTCTCTGTCTCTCTCTCTCTCTCTCTCTCTCTCTCTCTCTCCCTAGAATCTCCCTCTCTCTTCTCTCTCTTCTCTCTCTCGGTCTCTCTCTCTTTCTTTCTCTCTGTCTATCTGCCTGTCTGTTTCGAGACCTCTCTCTCTCTCTCTCTCTCTCTCTCTCTCTCTCTCTCTCTCTCTCTCTCTCTCTCTCTGTGTCTCTGTCTCTGTCTGTCTGTCAATTCTCTGCCTGTAGGTCTCTCTCTCTCTGTCCCTTCTATTTGTCTCTATTCAACCCCCCCCGGGTATCTGAGGGGTGTTCTCTTCTCTTTCTTCTCTCTTTTCCCCAACCCCTCTTCTCTCGTTCTGGTCCTTTCTCTCTCCTGCGCGTTACATACACACACACACACACACGGAACGCGCATCATACAATCTTTTTAGCCATCGTTAGTATTCTGGCGTTTATTTTGTTTACCTATGAAGCAGACAAGGAAAATTTAGATGCAAGCCAAAAGGTTAACTTTGATGTGGGGAGTTACTATTTCCCCAAACTCTTCAGTTGACAGTGACGACAGCGGATTATTTGCAGTGATGTTACTCTTAGGACTCCCTTCCTCCCCCCCTCCCTCCCCCTCCTATCCTTACGTTTCCCATTAATAAGCATAACTTGATTCCTCGTTTTTAATTTGTCCAGTGATTATAAGAAGATATTTCGTGATAACCCATGGGGCACCATTGATTGGAGACTTCTGAACGTAAGCAGGTGTCACATAGCGGTGCCAGAGGGTAAGAAGACCCTGAGTTAATTTTTTTAAATTATTATTATTATTATTTCATTTGATTTACCCACATCCAAAACTAAGGCGATATCTGAGAATTTCGGTAAGATTGTAAGTTTGCCCGGATTGCCTTGTAAACAGCCAAGGGTGCTTTAACATGCACAGACGGTTGTGACCTGCACACGGAATACTCCTTTTCATCGTCCCTCTCTGATAGGACTAGTTGACGATCTACCTACCTGGACCAGTCCAGGTGGGGATAAGGGGCGGGGGGGGAGGGGGAGGGGAGGGGGCTATATGTTACTCGAAACAACTCGAGAAATTGTTTTAGCCGTCGATCGGGCTGGAACCCACGACCTTTGGGTTCAGAGGCCGATACCTTGCCCTCTGGACTACCGGGTCCGCCAAGACAGTGGAAACAGTCATGGTCTGATGGTGATGATGAGGATGATGATGAGGATGATGCAGACGTGGGTGATGTTGAGTGGTAATTATGATGTTAATGATGAGAATGATGATGATGATGATGATGATGATGATGATGATGATAGTGATGATGATGAGGAAGAGGTGAAGAGGATGATGCTGAGGACGATGATGATGATGAAGATGGTGCATATGATGATGATGAAGATAGAAGTGATGATGATGTTGATGAAGATGATGATGCAGATGTGGATGCTGATGATGATAATGATGATTACGATGATGATGTTGATGAAGAGGATGATGCATATGTGAATGATAATGATAATGATGATGATGATGATAAAAATTATCGACAAAATATATCCAATGTTCATCCCATTTCTACAGATGTTGTCGTCAATACAGTCTCGTTTACTCAAGCCGCCGACCTTAAAATCAAGCTATTAGTCAACGCAACCGGGGGAAGTAGTATTTTCTTTAGCGGAAGTCAATCTTCAACGGCTCTTCTTGATGGATTCAAAGACACGGTGACCTTGCAGAGGAAACGTGATGTACAGCAAGGACGTAACCATCACGGTAACTGGCTGTATCTGTATCTGTATATGTATCTGTATCTGTACCTGTACCCTGTAGTTGTGGAATCCCTACTGGGCTTAAGTACAATGGGAGTCAGTGTTGGTCGGTCCAGGTGCGGTTTATCATTTCAGTATTTTCAGTCTCGGTGTGTCACGTGATACGAAAGTCGTAGTTGAGTTGGCCATTCTTCATCTTCATGTCTCGCCACGTTTAACGCGTTCTCCAAGCACTCTTAGTCAGCGTCAAGTGTGCCACCTTCATTACGACGGAGATAGAAACGTGCATGAGCCCTGACTTCAAACAACAACAATATCAAAAAAGCGCATGAGCTTAGCCCCTAACTTCAAACAGCAACAATATCAAAAAAGCGCATGAGCTTAACCCCTAACTTCAAACAGCAACAATATCAAAAAAGCGCATGAGCTTAACCCCTAACTTCAAACAGCAACAATATCAAAAAAGCGCATGAGCTTAACCCCTAACTTCAAACACAACAATATCAAAAAAGCGCATGAGCTTAACCCCTAACTTCAAAAGCAGCAACAATATCAAAAAAGCGCATGAGCTTAACTTCAAACAGCAACAATATTTAAAAAAAGTGCATGAGCTAGCCCCTAACTTCAAACAGCAACAATATCAAAAGCGCATGAGCTTAGCCCCTTACTTCAAACAGCAATACTATCAAAACGCATGAGTTTAACCCCTAACTTCGAACAGCAACAATATCAAAAAAGCGCATGAGCTTAGCCCCTAACTTCAAACAGCAACAATATCAAAAGCGCATGAGCTTAGCCTCTAACTTCAAACAGCAACAATATCAAAAGCGCAAAGCAACCCCTAACTTCAAACAGCAATAATATCAAAAGCGCTGTGCTTAACCCCTTACTTCAAACAGCAACATTAAAATTGAGCTTAACCCCTAGTTTCAAACAGCAATAATATCAAAAGCGCATGTGCTTAACCCCTTACTTCAAACAGCAACAACATTCTAACCCCTGTTTCCAGCAACAATATCAAAAGCACATGCGCCCAATCACTGATTTGACAGTAAAGCATATTTTGTAGAGAGCTTTTATCCACTTGATTAAAATTTTACTTCGAAACTAATACCAACAATCTCTCCTGTGCAAAGAGAGAGAGAGAGAGAGAGAGGCAGATAGAGAGAGAGAGAGAGAGAGAGAGAGAGAATGACGAGAGAGAGAAGAGAGAGAGAGAGAGAGTGTGGTGGGTTGAGATGCTCATTGTTTATCCATCCTCTCCTTGTTTGAAGATACTTACAGATGCCGGCGTTGTGACACAAGATAAACCTTTCAACGGCACATTCTTCATAGATCCAACGATTGGCAATCAAACCACTCTGACTGTGAGTTATAATGAAGACATCGACGTCTCCATTGAAAGTCCCGATGGGCCATACACCAGGGGAGTGATCCAGAATATTAGCGCGGCAGGTATTTCAACGAGGGTCCTCAAAATTGTTTTGGAAAATCAGCTGACAGTGAGTGTGGGTTGTCGTTGTCAAAACCGTGTCATAATAAGATAATTAAAGATAAGCATATAAGATAGATCTTTATGGTACCAAAATGCAGGCATTTTTGTTTTGTGTCACTGTCATGTCAGGATTTATACATGTAGTAGAACATGATACACATTATATTATACAAGGGTAATAAAGCATAGTATACATTACAGTTCAAGATTAAGAAAAGCCAAAATTATGATAGTACAGTAGTGACAATAATTCTATGAACGTTTAAAAGAAAGTTTAACATCTACAATGCAGATGTATTGAAGTGATGTTGGCGATGATATGAAATTCGTATTACTAATACAAGTTTCATATCATCGCCAACATCACCCAATACTAATACTATTAGCTGCGGAGAAGGAGAATAGATTTCTTGTATCTCTCCCTTCGGCATAACAAGTGAATGGGTCTTCTGAAGCGATGTGACAATTTTATTTGTGATTTTAATAGGTGGGTATGTTAAGGGTAAGCTATGTATGATTTCAGCGAAATATGGCCTAAGAGTACAAATCCTAGTCGCAGGTTATTTGGGCCTAAATAGAACACCAGTCCATGTTATATATATTCGGGTTGTTTATGATGGTACAGCAACATCACATATTAAGGCTATGTAGGCTGATATTTATGATCGGCCTAAGAAGTCATATAGATAGTAGATCTATAGCATTTTTGTAATACTAATACACTACTACTAGAAGATAACCCGCAAATTTGCGGGGATCAATAATGTTGCCTATTCTCACTTCTGTCCTGATGAAATGTCTAGAGAAACATAGCATTGAAATGAAAAGGATAAAAGAAAAACACAGTTTCGATTCTGACCAAGACCAAATTCAAGCTTATCGACCAAGGAGACGAGTGGGACACCCCATTCTCATTCTCTTAAACACTTGAGATCACCGCCACGGTGGATTGGGTTACTTTAAAGAAACAAACTTTGAAACACTAGTTTAACTCATCTTGAAACACCACGTGATTACTTAAGGCTCATAGTGTGTTAAGATATTTGATACAGGAATTTAATTGCAGAAGAGAGAAAGCTTTTCTTTTGTTTGTCTTTTCTCTGACTGGCAATATTTTTTTTGTGTACATAAACATCTACCATTTTCTTGATTGCGTGTAGGTAATGTCGTAGCAAAGTTTGTGATTTTCCTTGTTTTTTTCATGATGTTGTCACATTTATTTAGTTCTTTCTTCCTACAATTGCCACTCGAAAAAAACTCAGACAAAATAAGAATATACTGTCTATAACAGATCTACAAGCTATAAAACATTGACATGATTTTGTTATCGAATGCGAAAGATTTCAATTACCTTAGTAAATACGTTTTTGTAATTGCTCGTTGACATAAGAAATGTGGAGATGCGAGTCCAATTTTGAATCTATTTATTCCTAGGTGTTTGTGTGACTTAACTATTTCTGCTTATCCATCTTTGATGACGAAGCTCTGACTCTGAAGGGATCTATCTTCTTTCAAAAGTTATCCTTTCTTTATCCTTGAGATCTTCAGTTTGAGATGAGGCCCATCACATCAATTTTTTTGTTTGAGATGGGCCCATCACATCAATTGTTTGAGATGGGGCCCATCACATCAATTGTTTGAGATGGGGCCCATCACATCAATTGTTTGAGAGATGAGATGGGGCCCATCACATCAATTGTTTGAGATGGGGCCCATCACATCAATTGTTTGAGATGGGGCCCATCACATCAATTGTTTGAGATGGGGCCCATCACATCAATTGTTTGAGATGGGGCCCATCACATCAATTGCTTGGAGATAGGGCCCATCACATCAATTGTTTGAGATGGGGCCCCATCAATTGTTTGAGATGAGAGAGAGAGAGCCCATCACATCAGTTTGAGATGGGGCCCATCACATCAATTGTTTGAGGGCCCATCACATCAATTGTTTGAGATGGGAGCCCATCACATCTGATTGATGGGGCCCATCACATCAATTGTTTGAGATGGGGCCCATCACATCAATTGTTTGAGATGGGGCCCATCACATCAATTGGAAAGTAACTACAGAGTCTCCAGATGACTTCTGATTCGTTGGTGTCAGACCTTAAATGGTAGTGTCGTCCGCGTAGTTGATTAGTTACATGGCTGGGTGATTTGATAAACAGTCATTAGTATATACATACACACACACATACACACACACACACATTTCACACACACACACACAAGCTGAATGCTCAATGAGCTGGTTGTTATCAAAATAATAATATGACGGTGCAAGCATAAAAAAGCGGACATCTCAGTCTCACTCAATGAGCAAGTTATTATTCTAATCCGAACCCAACCTCGACTAAAAAACGATTTAGAGATCTAGAGAAGCTCTAGATCTATCTCTAGATCGAGATCTAAATATAGATCTAAATCTAAGAGGGAGGATTTCCATAGTCGGGCACACCCTTTAATGTGCGCTAACTAAGAGATCTAGAGATTGACCTGCTGAAAATAGAAAAAGAAAAATGTTAAGCTATATCTGACTTAAAATGTTGGGTTGGGGACAATGGGCATGGATGGGTCAATGACAGTCAATTTTTTGCTGGCTTTGTGGGTTACCGAAAAGTGTGGAGTTAGGCGGCAATCACAAATGAATTGTGTAAAATATCGTTTAAAGAAATGTTTTTAAATACAAAATATGCCTAAAACATGCACAGGTAATACATACAATTGGTGTTACAATTAATTTGAGCATTATATGTTCAGTGGGATGAGAGTCTATTCTGACTGGATGAAAACCATATGTTGTAAAGTCCGCAAATATATATATATATATATATATATATATATACAGATAGACAGAGACAGAGACTGACAGAGAGACAGAGACAGATATATATATATATAGAGAGAGATATATATATATATATATATATATATATATATAGCCTATCCAGGGTCATTGGGTGTTAAAAACATCATGTCATGTGAATATCGTATAATCCTCCAGCGTCATGGCGGTGTTAAAGTCATCATGTCATATAAATAGCGTAACCCTCAAGGGTCATGGGGGTGTTAAAATCATCATGTCAAATGGATTCGTATAACCATCCAGGTTCATTGAGGTGTTAAAATCATCATGTCATGTGAATATCGTATAACCCTCCAGGGCCGTCGGGGTGTTCAAATCATCACGTGATATGATTATCGTATAACCCTCCTGGGTCATAAGGGTGTTAGAATCATCATGTCATGTGAATATCGTAACCCTCAAAGGTCATAGGGGTGTGAGAATCGTCATGTCATGTGAATATCGTAACCTTTCAGGGTCGAGAGGGCGTTCAAATCATCGTGTCATGAGTGGAATATCGTCACCTTGCAGGGTCAAGAGGGCGCTCAAATCACCATGTCATGTGAAAATTGTAACCTTTCCAAGATCGAGAGGGCGCTCAAATCATCGTGTCATGTGACATCGTAACCTTTCCAGGGTCGATAGGGCGTTATAATTATCATGTCATGTGACAATCGTTACCCTCCAGGGTCATGGGAGTGTTAGAATCATCATGCCATGTGAATACCGTAATTTTGCCAGGGTCTATGGGGCGCTAGAATCATCATGTCATGTGAATATTGTAATCTTTCAGGGTCGAGAGGACGTTAGAATCAGCCTGTCATGAATATCGTAAACTTTCAGGGTCGAAAGGGCGTTTTAATAATCATGTCATGTGAATATCGTAACGCTCCAGGTCTTGGGGATGTTATAATCATCATGTCATGTGAATATCGTAACCCTCCAGGTCGTGGGGATGTTATAATCATCATGTCATGTGAATATCCTAACGCTCCAGGTCGTGGGGACGTTAGAATCACCATGTCATGTGAATATCGTAACGCTCCAGGTCGTGGGGACGTTAGAATCACCATGTCATGTGAATATCGTAACCCTCCGGGGCCGTCAGGAGGGGATGGGGGGGAGCGCTACACGATGGACTGTGGCCCGAGTTGATGGTCGTGAGTGTTAGTGGGTCTGGGAGAAAATCCATTTTTGCCCACCCCTTTATGTTGTTTTCCCCATCTCTTATTCTCTTTTCACTTTCTTCTGGTTAAATCCTCCATGGTACTTTGCAAAATGAGTTCAGAAACGCCAATTTGAGCCTGTAAGTAAGATGGACCTACCAATTCTATGTCCTTCTTTTCACAAAGCCCAGCAGCAGATCAACATTAGATATGTGCTCGATGTATTGTAGCATTTGAATACTATTGACTATTGAATGACTATTGACTATTGACTATTGACTATTGACTGTTGACTATTGACTGACGCTAACTAGTAACTGTCCTTTTCCCCTCCTACCACTACCATACTATTATTTTTTTATCCTCACCCCTACACGCAGATTGGAGGTTGGACCTACAGCATTACAACCAATGCCATCTCATCAAACGTCATCGTCAGCATACAATCCAAGCCCAGGAATGAGGAGGCGGACGTCTTGCAGGCAAGTCGATCGTAATGCTGCTTCCATTAGTAAATGTGAATAATGACCATAATGAATATAAAAGAATAAAATAATAATATAATATCAATATTAGTAATAATCATTATTATAATGATAATTATAATAAGAACATGACGATGAGAATATTATTACTACTACTACTACTACTACTTACTACTACCACTACTACTACTACTACTACTACTACTACTACTACTACTACTACTACTACTACTGCTACTACTACTTGCTGCTGCTACTGCTACTACTACTACTACTACTACTACTACTACTACTACTACTACTACTACTACTACTACTACTACTACTAACTAATAATAATACTATAACTAATACTTACTATAATAATAGTGATAATAATGATAATAATAATACTAACAATAATAATAATAATACTAACAATAATAATAATAATAATAATAATAATAATAATAAAAATAATAATAATAATGATAATAAATAATAATAATAATGATAATAATAATAATAATAATAATAATAATAAAAATAATAATAATAATAAAAATAATAATAATGATAATAATAATAATAATAATAATAATAATAATAATAATAATAATAATATAAATAACAACAATAACAAGAAATTTGGAAGAACCATCAAGTACTCCGCACGCTTCGACCCAACCGACAGCAAACCGCAGTATCACCCGCAGTGCATCAAATGCCTCAGGAACAGTACCAGGTTGAGATGCATCACTTGTCAATTATGTGGCGTCCCTTCTCTTTTGTCCTGCGTTGGAATCACACGGTATCAAGCAGACTTACTCGTCCATTGCCCCGTACTTCGAGTCTATCATCAGGGACTTCTCCTCTCAACCTGACCCATGGTAGCAATCAGAAAAATGATGATCAACCACTCGAATCGTCGTTGTTTACTAATCGCCTCTCTCGAGCTAAGAAAACTGTCATCAATTACCAACGTAGCCATGCCTGATTCCGCCTGGGAACAAGCTCGTCTTCCTGTGCCACATGGAGGTCTCGGCTTCCGATTATTTCAGGATATCTCTCGCCCCTGCTTCCTGTCGTCCATCTTTGCTTCTTACCATCTTGTCATCACATCATCGAACGCGTGTGAAAGCTGCGAGCTCCCAGGGACCCCTTGGCAGCCGAAAGTTTCTGTCACAGATATTGGCGTCAATAGTCTCTTGTCTTCCTCAACGGACGCTTCGTCGCCCCAAGATCACGAGACTGCGCTACGTGATTGGAATTTTGCACACAATTCAACGCCAGATTCAAGGGTGAGACAACGGTCACGGGACGATATTTCCTGCGGAGAAGCGATAGGGAACCTCACTGCTAATGCCGATCAGTACGACAGAAGCCGCCTTTTCGCCGCACGGTCGTCTAAATCAGCAGCTTGGGCCAATCCATTTCCCATCTCTACCCTCGGCAATCGTCTCCTCAGCTCCGTGGAGCTTCGAATCGCCGTTGCCCTCAGACTAGGCTCCAATATCTGCCAACCTATCGAATGCAAATGCAAGTTGATTGTTGATTCCCTAGGAGACTTCCGAGACACGCCGTCAAGGGCTTCATCGAGTGGACGGGCGTAGGCCCGATGGCATGACTACCTTTCCATGGAGGAATGGAAAGAGTCTCATTAGGGACGTCACAGTTGCCGACACCTTCTCTCAGTCCTATCTTATTGATTGTGCAATATCCGCGGGGTCAGCAGCATCAAGAGCCGAAGAGTCTAAAGTTTCAAAATATAGCAATCTCATCAGTAATTATTTATTTCAACATGTGTCCCCGGCAGACGGCTTGTTTGTTTGAGAGAATCTCAACAGCAATCGTCAGAGGCAACGCCACCAGTGCTCTTTCTTGTGCCACCAATATCATCCAGGGAACGTAACTCATGAGATGTTATAATTTGATATCAATTACTAAATCATTATTATTGATGATTGAAGCCCATACCGCACATTATAGTTAGACCACAGTCAAAGTTCAAGAGATCCAGCTTTATAATATAGAGAAATAATGAGTGGACGATTATAATCAGCCAATAATATATTATATTTGTCTCAAGTTTGATTAGATCAAATTTATATTTTATTAATAACAACAATAATGATAATAATAATAATAATAATAATAATAATAATAATAATAATAATAATAATAATAATAATAATAATAATAATAATAATAATAATAATAATAATAATATAATAATAATAATAATAATAATAATAATAATAATAATAATAATAATAATAATAATAATAATAATAATAATAATAATCTTATATAATAAAAAAAGACTATTTCATGAGCAAAACTTAGACTGAGCGAATCTTAGAATGACAATGATTTCAAACGTCAAATTGCACATGGAGTTAGAGAATCGATGTGGAATCAACAATGGTCTATCTAGAATTATGGAAACAGCTGTTATACCTTTACTCCTGCCATTTGAGTCTGGAATTATTTATACGAATGAAGGCAGCCATGAAGAATTCAAAGTCTTGTTTCTACCAAACGACCGTAGTAAATAAATGAAAGGAAGTCAATGTAATTATACCAGTTTGAGTCTTTTAGCGCCAAATGCCTGTACCTAATAATATTTGACTATTTGGTGATTGGGTTTTGCAGCCCTAAATCCATCATTCTATGACCTCAACTTGCAAAGCATCAGCTAGTGCTAACTGACATTTTTTTAAATTTTAGATACGTTGTTTAGTCTCTTCCCTTACTGCATCGATACATTTGTAATTTATATACATTTCGCACATTCAGTGTAAATTTTTGCCTTGATTGATACTTCCTTTCATTCATTCTCTATCATTTCTTCTTTCTAGACCCAGTGAGATATAGATCTAGTCTTATATTTATCCTATTTTTTCGTTCTTGTTTCCCATACTCACACGTCTCTCTCTCCCTTTCTTTCTTTCCTGCCTTTTTTCTTTTTTTCTCTCTCTCTCTCTCTCTCTCTCTCTCTCTCTCTCTCTCTCTCTCTCTCTCTCTCTCTCTCTCTCTCTCTCTCTCTCTCTCTCATCTCTCTCTCTCTCTCTCTCTCTCTCTCTCTTTCTCTCTCTCCACTGTCTCTCTCTATATATATATATAGTTATCTATATATTATATATATATATTTCCCATATATATATATATACCTATATTTCTCTCCTTCTCACCTTTTATTACTTACTTATTTTCATATTTTTATTTCATTCTAGATCTGAACCTTCCACTCTCATTCATTCTTCACACCACCCTCTGCTACGTTTCTTATCATCACTGTCTTTTTCTTTCTCCTTTATGTTTTTCTTCTGACATCGCATTGTGTGATGCCTGAGGTAGTACTTAGATCTAGATTCTAGATATTTCTCGTTTGTTGTCTGACGCAGGGTTATACCCGAAACGTCACGTGTTTGTTCTGTCTTTATTATTGGAGTTGTCACTTATTGTCATATGTCGCCATTCTATGACCTTATAAATGCATTTAGTGGTTTAAAGACGTGCTGTTACGAAGAGACATTAAATCCTTGAGACACCCTTTTGGCCATTTTCTTCAAGGAAGTTTGGCCGTACATTTAGTAAAATACTGTCATCTAATAGATCTGTAAGTAAACCAAGACCAATGTGATTCAAACGTTCATAGTCTTCGCCCGCTAGCCCATGTTTGTGTAAATCACTAGCCTATTGTAATTGCATTCTTGATGGGTAAGGAAAGCAAAGCCTTAGCTACCATACTCGAAATGTCAAGCGAAAACGAAAGGTACAGTCAAGGCCAAATCTAGCTCTAGATAATGATAACAACGTAGATCTAGATCTAGAAACAAGAGCAAAGTGAAAACGTGAGGTTCTGTCAACTTCACGTTACAATGTTGACAATGATGTAGATCTAGGTCTAGAATCTAGACCAGATCTAGATAATAATACAGAAGCAAGAGCAGATTCTCTAGATCTAGACCAATACTCGGTCCAATCCCTGCATGAGGTAGACTTCGAAATACGTTGTTATAGGAATGAGGCTTTGATTCAAGACCAAATAAATCTAGATCAAGACACACCTCATCGTGACCTGCGTATAAATTAAAGAGAATGCTATAGATCTAGATAATTTCCTAATGTACAGAGACACCAGTTGTCTGCCATGGAAGTAATTTGCAACTTCTGGCAAGCACAAGGCCTACATGAAACAGCTCTTAGATCTACAGTCTACAGTTATGACCCACTTCACTACGGTATGAAATGTTTTTTCTCCTAATGGATACGATGGTTGGAGAATACAAATACCTTTCAATGGGAAACTGTTTTCACACATCGATTTCTGACTATTTATAGATTTGGATTCAAATAGATCTCTAGCATTGTTTATCCGTTTTGTAAACGGGTTGCTGCACTAGTATAATATGATAAGAAAACGCGAACCTCCCATAACAAACTCATTCAGGCTTGAAACGTTAATCAAGCCTACAAACTTTATTTGAAACAGATGTTGCTGGTCAAAGCAGCTTGAATCTTGATAAATCTATATATCTGACTCTAGATCTGGATATAGATACAGCTCTAGACCTATAACCTACACTGAAGTAGAACTACTCCCATCATGTTCTCAGCCGTCCTTAGTTAACACTAATAACAGAAAACAAACAATCTAGATCTAGATCTAGTTCTAGACAGATACGTGAATGTTATAGTTTAGTGCTCATTATCTTATAATCTAAAACATAAACTGATAAATGTGGTAATTGATGTCAGCAATTATTATTATCTTATCTGAAAGGGAGTTCTGTAGTATGGATAATATATTGATGTAGATCTAGGTCTAGCTATTTTATCCAATGTTTTTTTTTTTGTTTTTGCCGAAGACTAGCATACAGATGTAGGTAGGGGTTTAAAAAATTGCCTTTATATATTCCATTGTTGGAAAATGATACAGCGCAGTGTACCGTAGTGTACGCTACCCATTATGTTTAAAATTTCAATCGCATTTGTGATCAATTTAACTTTAAGTTCCAAAATTTACAATGTGGTGAAAAATGACCCCTTTCAGATTTCAAAATGACCCAGTTTCAGTTCCACGCAGTTCTAGATCTAGATATCTAGATTATTTGCAAAATACGGCATAAATCTATTGAATGAAACATAATTGAACACAAGATCTCAATCTTAATCTCTAGATCTAGAGCTAATAATGATATCATAGTAAATGAAAGACAAGCAAAGCAAAATAAAAAGAACTACGTCAGCAGTCATTTTGAAGTCATGATATTAAAACATCGGATGATCTTACCCCCCAAAAGCACAATGTGTAGCGGGGCCGCAGTGCGACGAAATATGGCTTCATCGGTCTGTCCAGTTTCGAATCCCCAGAAATCAAGTTTTGTTTTTTTATTATTATCATCGTTTTGGCTTATCATAACACCGAAGGTTTAGATATCGTTCAAAAATTTGTAGCAATGTTTTGAAACCATCATGATTTGTGTAACATTTATTTGTTGTTCAACCCCAGGGCGCAGACAAAAGATTACACAACAATTGTATTTACAATTTAATCGGTTTATCCTGCAACGCTTAAGAATGATAATAATAATAACAATAATAATAATAATAATAATAATAATAATAATAATAATAATAATAATAATAATAATAATAATAATACCAATAATAATTGTAATGATGTAACAATACTACTACTACTACTACTCCTACTACTACTACTCCTACTACTACTACTGACTGATACTACTACAACTACTACTAATACTACTAATACTACTACTACTACTACTACTACTACTACTACTACTACTACTACTACTACTACTACTACTACTACTCTACAAATAATAATAATAATAATAATAATAATAATAATAATAGTAATAATAATAATAATAATAATAATAATAATAATAATAATAATAATAATAATAATAATAATAATAATAATAATAATAATAATAAGAAGAAGAAGAAGAAGAAGAAGAAGAAATAATAAAGAGAACTATATTGATAAGCCCTTCAGAAAATATTTTCTGAAAATGCCGTTTTATATATATAACTTCCCACATAAAATAGATTTAAGGGTGAGCGGTTGGAGAGCTACTAGAACTAGAACACAAATAGACAATAGCTACTACACAACTAGAAAAATAGTCAGATAAAAGGCTACAAAAGAAAGATCGTAACGAAACTAATGTTAATGAGAGGCCTTCATCTCCCCAATCCATGGATACCAATCATTTATCCACCAATCTACTAACTAAGCCACAAATAAACTAAAACCATCAACACACTAGCACACTTTGCTAGAACAGATTAAAACAATACATCCCGCTAAATCAAACTAGCGCCAGCGTCTCGTTGGCTTGACTTAATTAGGGCGCTACACACCTATACCCTGAGGCCTACATAATAAAATAATATTATTGAATCTATGGGCTAGGGGGGGGGGTGGGGGTGGCACACACACACACACACACACACAGATCTACACATTCGCCCGAGGATGGGTGGTGCAGTTATACATACTATAGTATGACTGCGGGTGCAACCATAATCGCTTGTTATTGTTTTTGTTATCATCTCCCATTGAATAAATGATAAGATGAATTGAAACAGTAAAAAAAAGAATTCCTCTCCGAACCCCTACCCATATGCATCGGTTAAAAGAAAGACTGTACTAGATCTAGATCTAGAAGAATCGAAATATAGAATTTCATGTAGACTTTAGATCTATCTAGATCTAGACCGACATGATATCAATATACCGGCTAATGGCAAATCTTATTATATGTCAAGAAAAGTTGTTCGTTACCGTTGCAATGCAACGTTGGTACATACACACGCACACACACACACACACACACACACACACACACAGGCGTCTAGGAGTATATCCGTTGTTTTCCAACTTAATCGAGTTTCTCCACTTTTATAATCCTTGGCAGTTGTGATTGTACTTCTAAAAACATTGAATATTTGGAAGGGCAAATTTTAACATTATTATTTAGATGTTTAATTGTAAGAACAGTGGCGAAGAACTAGGCCTGACAGAGACATGTGGCTGGTTTTAATGAGCTAGTTGTATGCAAATAGCTGTTAAGCAATGTATATAAGCTATAAAATATTGCACACATCATCTCAAGCTTTCCATGTTTACTGAGAGAGTTTAAATTTATACTTAAGACTAACTTAAGAGGTTATCAATATCAGCAAAATTAGATCTAAATCTAGGCATAAACTACAATTATACCGTTAAATTGTCTTTTTTTCTTGAAAAAAACACGTTATTGATAGATCTACCCATATTGTGTATGATATTGTTAATACCATAACTACATTGTGTAATCAAATTCTTGACTATAGATCTAGATCTAGATATAGATTATAGATTGTAGATTGTGTCATGTAAAAGGAAAAACAAAAAAGAATGTTGGACCGCTTGTAATGTACATGAAGGAAATCACCATTAAAAAATCTACACAGGACACAAAAATGCTAAGACAGACCTAGAAATCTAGATCTATTGACTAATACACAATGTATCTTGTGAGAGAGGTGAAACGTATTTTTCTTTTTGTTCAATATTTTTTATGACCTTCTAACTGTCTCGCTCACCAAGAGTTCGCCTTCGTTGAATCAAGAACAGACGTTAGTTGATCTAGAGTTAGAGTTAGATGACGAAAGGCCAGCTCTCGTGTGCGAATCGACCTAAATTTGGCATGCACGATATCACTATGACAAGCGTTGATTACACAAGGGTACCCAGCACCCATTTGAAAAGCATCTGAGGAACCGCCGGGTTCGAAAAAACAGTCTCAATACCAGCATTTTAGCAATGGTATCGATGATGATCTTTTTCTATTTCATGTATCTAGTGCGATACCATAAGGATTACAATGGGAAGACCCGTGGGGAAAAGGCTTTACGCATTACAGCCTTCAGTTGATTTTATTGGCTAGATCAAATGGCTTGGTGGAGTGGTCCCTACCGATTGGCTATTTGCATACGTATGTAGTAGTATGAAGAGCTGGGCCTAGAGGTATAAGTCTAGCGGAATGTTTTCGAAATGAAAGTTGAAAGTTACAATAATAATTAGAAATAATAACCTTTTATATTTGTATATGACTTGTAATCAAATCATTTTTAAAGATGGGGCTAAGTATTTATAGTCTACACTAGCTGCACCACTGTGTAAGAAGCAAATCACGAAAATTTGAGATGTACACCGACCGACTATATCTTTAAAGAACGATGCTGTTTTCAACTACAATTGCCTTTCACCGTTAGCAGGAGCCTTGCATCTATGCTTATCTTAATATAACTTTCAAGTCCACTTTAGTTGTGACCAAGTATATCCATAATGTTATGTCCTACGCTTCCCCGCCGTGTGTCTCCTGGCCTACCCGGTTGGTGGCATTCTTGAGAGAAAGTGTGTGTGTGTGTGTGTGTGTGTGTGAGAGAGAGAGAGAGAGAGAGAGAGAGAGAGAGAGAGAGAGAGAGAGAGAGAGAGAGAGAGAGAGAGAGAGAGAGAGAGAGAGAGAAGGGGGGTACTGTGTACCCGTAAGGCCTGTCTGTTGTCCGGTGTCTGCAGCGTGTTTCCTGTCTATATCTCTCTTTTTATTCGGTAAATGTCTTGCAGCAGTCTCGCTACGCGTGTGACTGAATAAAGATTCCTACATTTGTTTTGATATATAATGATAATTTTCAGTGTATATCCATTTCTTTACAGATTAATTCGTGGATATCTGAACAGAATGATCTTTCATTTAACACCAAAACAAGGCTTGGGGTTTACGCTAGAGTTATGCGGGGAAAACGCCAATTTTGAATGCGGCTGTTGTCGCAACAATCGACAGACCAGATGCCGATGCTCTCAACTTGAATCTTTCTGATAACGGAATAGGTAAGTTGTTCTACACCGAAGGTGAAAATCTATGTCGTAATATAAAATAATATAATTTATGTGAGTGTCAGCGACAGGCGTGATGTAATTATCGTATTTCAGACGAAGAGAAGTTGGCAAAGAAACTAAAAGACTGACACATAAATAGAGACACTGAAAATGAATGATAGTGAAAGGGAGAGAGAGAGAGAGAGAGAGAGAGAGAGAGAGAGAGAGAGAGAGAGAGAGAGAGAGAGAGAGAGAGAGAGAGAGAGAGAGAGAGAGAGAGAGAGAGAGAGAGAGAGAGAGAGAGAGAGAGAGAGAGAGAGAGAGAGAGAGAGAGAGAGAGAGAGAGAGAGAGAGAGAGAGAGAGAGAGAGAGAGAGAGAGAGAGAGAGAGAGAGAGAGAGAGAGAGAGAGAGAGAGAGAGAGAGAGAGAGAGAGAGAGAGAGAGAGAGAGAGAGAGTAACACACACAGATACGGAGAAAAAGGGAAAGAGAGAGAGAGAGAGAGAGAGAGAGAGAGAGAGAGAGAGAGAGAGAGAGAGAGAGAGAGAGAGAGAGAGAGAGAGAGAGAGAGGGAGAGAGACAGACAGACAGACAGACAGACAGACAGAGAGACAGAGAGAGACAGAGAGAGACAGAGAGAGACAGAGACAGAGACAGAGACAGAGATAGAGACTGAGACACAGACACAGACACAGACAGAGACAGAGAGCAGAGACAGGGAGGGAGAGGAGGGAGGGAGGGAGGGAGGGAGGGAGGGAGGGAGGGAGAGAGAGAGAGAGAGAGAGAGAGAGAGAGAGAGAGAGAGAGAGAGAGAGAGAGAGAGAGAGAGAGAGAAGAGAGAGAGAGAGAGAGAGAGAGAGAGAGAGAGAGAGAGAGAGAGAGAGAGAGAGAGAGAGAGAGAGAGAGAGAGAGAGAGAGAGAGAGAGAGAGAGAGAGAGAGAGAGAGAGAGAGAGAGAGAGAGAGAGAGAGAGAGAGAGAGAGAGAGAGAGAGAGAGAGAGAGAGAGAGAGAGAGTATGTAGATGGATAGAACATAAACATGGGGTGGGGTTGTGTAGTGGTATAATAACAATTTAAGCAAGAAAAATATTGTGAATCATGTAACAGGGCATTACATCTTGTAGAATATTATATATCACACAAGTGTGCGTTAATTCAGAGGTTGTCAAGGACACAAGATGCAAGCATACAAACTGTGTCAACACGTAGGTGTTCAAATATCCCTTTCATTGATCTTTACAGGATCTGACATCATCAAAGACGACGGGTTTACACCACCAACGTGTTGTCCAACGATCTTACCGGTGGTGGACGCTACAACATCAAAGTCAATGTCTTGGGCACAAAGGGTCAAACCAAAGTTGTGGTTGGTGGACAAGGGACCACGGGTAGTCGGGCTTTTGATCGCACAACGGCAGGTAAGGGTCATTTGTTACTTCTCCCTCTAAAACTATTATTAATGTAGACAGAGTGACAGTGAGGAAAGAGACCATGTGGAAAGTCAAAATGTACAATCTGTACAATGTTATTGTCAATGGGAACAAAGTAGTGACGTTCCAAAACAATTTTTTCTATTGAAATTATGTGACATCCAAGAAGTACTTTTGATACTTTCTTTTTCTTCTTTTTCTTCTTTTCTTTCTTCCAATGGAAGCCAGAACTTCATTTTTGAAGACTTGTAGGACTTGCTGTATTATTATGGTTAGATCTATGTATTTCTAACGTTGTCCAAACTACTTTTGAAGTGATTTAGGTTTTGGCACTATTTGGTGACATTTTTGGAGGATTTTCTTGTTTTTGTATTTCTTGTTTTCAAGTTGTTCGAGCGGGATTTTGAGAGATGACCTCTTTTACATTTTTACTCTTTTTCTTTCAACGTGCCCTTCCAATCAAAGGATTTGTCGAAAACCAGAGAACTGAGCCTTTAGACGATTTCCAGCGCGTGGCAACAGCCGGTGAGTTCCTCATCACTGGCTTTACGCCTGGTGGGGTATCAGATGAACAACCTCCTGCACGCATCACAGATTTTCGGCTCAAATCTTTTGATTCCAATGAAGTGATAGCTACCTTAGGGTGGACAGCTGTTGGGGGAGACATGGAACGTGGTCAAGGTAACACAGGCCCTCACTGAAAACATTTTCGAGTGCAAGATTTAGTTTTTAATCACTCACTACCATTAATATTAGCATTCAGAAAATCCAGAGAAAATTGAATAATATTAGGTATTCTTGAACATTGGTTGTACTTGTGTTAACAATGTATACAGATATAAATAGGCAAAAACAAAAACATAACAACAACAAAAATCGCATCTCCAGTTGTTCAAGTCCATATAATTTTTATTTCTTTTTTATTTGATATCACTCGATGATATTTATAACGAATATTTGAATTGGAGTTGTGGAATTCTGTCCCCCTGGTTTCTTCATAATGTATTATGTTTCGTACCCATAGTATAACACATTGTTGAGATTAGATTGCAATTCATGAACCACAATGTGGAATTATTTCTCAGAATTTTGCTTGACCTATTTTCCTATTTATAATCGTAGCCGCCCAGTACATCATCTACGTATCTGATGACGTCGAGAGTATTCTGGGAACAAACGTGTCAGCTGGTCAAGTAGCAGTCGAGAATGTGACAAGAGGAGACCTCCTCCCTCGGCTAGCAGGAGACAGTGAAGAATACGCCATTTTTGTCAGGGCGTTGCAAGCAAGAGCAGCGGTACCATGTATTTGAGTGTTGTCGCAGTGGATGAAGCCGGAAACCATGGCGATCCTTCCAATGTGGTAACGGTCTCTCGAGCTAGAGGGTTATCCGTCCCCATCGTACGAGACGACGATTCTGGAATTGGAATAAAACCTCTGTATCTGGGCATAGGGATTGCACTAGCCTGTGTATTTGTATACCTGGTTGGCCTTTTCATTTGGGGGATCAAGTCCAAGACACAGAAGCAAAAAAGATCCCAATGCCTGAAGTGTGTCTAGATAAAATAAACCATCTATTGCAGCCCGTGTAAAACTGTGTATTTTAATAACCTTGTATCTTTTCTAATGTTTTTACAATCTCGTTATGATCAGAGGAACATAATAATATATATGTGTATGCTTTACCAGTGATCTTAAATATGTATTTATGTCCATTATATTACTGTAGCAAGTATTTGCTGGCATCATTCATTCAGTTTTTGCTCTATGATATTCCCGATTAGATCATACTAATATTATCTTTTGTCAATTGCTCTTAACAGGAACTGGTGGGTTGCCTCAGGTCATAATATTATATTTTGTCAATTAATCTTAATTCATTACAGGAACTGCTGCCTCAGGTCATAATATTATATTTTGTCAATTGATCTTAATTCATTACAGGAAGTTGTCAGGTAATATTATATTTTGTCAATTGATCTTAATTCATTACAGGAACTGGTGGGTTGCCTCAGGTCATAATATTATATTTTGTCAATTGATCTTAATTCATTACAGGAACTGGTGGGTTGCCTCAGGTCATAATATTATATTTTGTCAATTGATCTTAATTCATTACAGGAACTGGTGGGTTGCCTCAGGTCATGATATTATATTTTGTCAATTGCTCTTCACTCTTTACAAGAACAGGCGGAGAGCCTTAGGTGTTGTGTAGTTGTTATCCTAGAAAACTTAGTGTTCTGGCTGTTGGGATAATATGGCTTTTAGAACCTTTACAAGATATTGATCGAAAACAAAGTCCTTCGCGGTTGTGAGAAATCAAAGAAATTGAAATAAAAGTTTTTACTTAAAACTTCTCCCTTCCGACGATTTGAGCGCACAACGCATCGACTTTAACCATTACACCACAAAGATTGCTTGACGTTTAACACTCATGAGGATCTGTTTAAAGGGATTTTTTTCTAAAGGGGCTTCAGAGCGATATATTATCTAGATATGAAGCTATTATGTAGGCGTTACAATGATTACACAAGTCGTAATAAAACACGAAACTGATGAAGTTTGCCGACAACTCTTTTATTTTAGGCTTTATCAACGAATGTGAATATTGTTATAATGATGAGATCCAGAGCTTTGTTAAACGGTGTGAAGACTGACTTTCGTAACTGTCATGCTCTCTAAAATGAAAGAACTTGTATTTGATTTGAGCAAAAAAGAAAGACCACATTGCATCAACAGTTATAAATGTAGATTTTGGTACTTTATACAAATATCGAGGATTGCATATTGATATTGGATTGAAATGGCATGGTCATGTTGAAATTCTTTTGAAATCTTTAAATCAAAGACTGTTCTGTTTAAGAAAAACTTTATGAATTCTTTCCATGTCAGTGGTACCATTATGAAAATGTTTTACTCATCCATAATTGAAAGCATTATAACTTTTGGAATTACTTGCTATGGAGCAAATCTCATCCAAAATCAAATTTAAAATATTGATAGGTGTATTAAAAGACATCAAACATAATGAAGCGCAAATTACTATCCTTTGTTGAACTTTTTGAAAATTCGATAGTTAAGAAAGCTTAGTGTAATACAGACACATTTCATTGCATCAAGAATTTAGATTATCAGAAAGAAGCAATAGATTTTATCTACAAGACTTTAGTCTTTAGACTTTAGAAAGATACAAAAGTTCATTTGTGCCCTATGCAATAAGACGGTGACAGTGTTTCTCATATGTCCCCATATATTCATGTACAATGTACTTTACTATGCTACATTGGATACTAATAATACTAAATAGTTCATGTACAAGTACTTTTCTATGCTACATTGGATACTAATAGTACTAAATAGTTCACAATACTTTCTATGCTACATTATGCTACATTGGATACTAATAATACTAAATAGTTCATGTATAATGTCCCACCCCGATATATATCAAGCTCAAAACAGTCAAACATGTACAAGTATTTTTCTATGCTACATTGGACACTAATAATACTCAATAGTTCTTGTATAATGTCCCACCCCGATATATATCAAGCTCAAAACAGTCAAATATGTACACACATTATAAACCAAGACATATGCATAATATATAATTTACACACACACCAACACAACATACACGTTACGCATCACAAACATATTTAAAAGCATCGGATTATAATACAAAAGACAGTTGACATCATTGAACTATATTATACTTTATGCCAGCAGTGAGAAATATGAATCTGTGTGGGTTTTATGGCTGTGTGGAAAACAGGTGGGTTTTATGTTTTTTCTTAAATGTCTTAGTTAATTCACTTTTTTTGTATCGGCTGAAGAAAGAATGTCTAAATGTGGATTTTATATGTGACGTGACAGTACAACTGTCTACGATCGAGTGACGTTTCCCATTTGCCATTCCCCTCACCTACTCCCGCTGTGTATCTATTCTAGTTGTGTTTTAAATTTTAGATAGAAATTTATTTGTTGCTTTGTAAAATTGCATCACGTAACCAAATAAATTTTCTCATCTGAGATCACTAAAACTATGTTATCTTATCTTGTGTCATGTTATCTTATCATGTAGGTATTTTGTTCGGTAGTGTAAGAAATGATTCGATACCATTATCACTAGGCACATGTCATCGTTGAAGCGTTTTGGTTGATAAGACCATGGAAGTAACCTTCATTGGTTAAGACAAGGTAAATAACAAGCAGCGAAACAATACAAACAATAATTCATTAGTTAGTCATCACAACAACAAAAAATTCTATCTTTCTAAAGGTCAAAAGGCACATTTACAGCTCATTTGTAACCTTTACAGAAATTCTTTATCCTAATCGGGTTAGAGACAAAGTCGCAAAGTGGGGTTGAATTTTAGGCCTGCCTTGTTATCTGTCTCGCTCTATCTATCTCTGTCTCGATAATTATTATTTTATATAGCGTTTATCCCTGACTGAGCCAGGCTATATGCGCTTTATAAGACACTGATAGCAAAGACGTTACACCCACATACACACACACACACACACACACACACACACACACACAAAGTGAACTTGTCAACACAATGGCTGTCACCCATAAAACCACAAAGATCTATGATCTATACCATATTCAGAATGGAAAACACACATCAGAAAATAAGACGTATGTATATAGAGCAATCAAAAACACAATACAAATTCATAATCGATTTCAAAACTCGTATGAATCAATGACCTCAGGGCAAATCCAAAAATAACTATGTAAATATAGGTATTTTGACATGCTAAGCAGTAAAACTGGTGCTTCAACTTCTTTATAGGTATTTTGACATGCTAAGCAGCAAAACTGGTACTTCAAATTCTTTATAGGTATTTCGACATGCTAAGCAGCAAAACTGGTACTTCAAATTCTTTATAGGTATTTTGACATGCTAAGCAGTAAAACTGGTACTTCAAATTCTTTATAGGTATTTTGACATGCTAAGCAGCAAAATTGGTGCTTCAAATTCTTTATAGGTATTTTGACATGCTAAGCAGCAAAACTGGTGCTTCAAATTCTTTATAGGTATTTTGACATGCTAAGCAGCAAAACTGGTGCTTCAAATTCTTTAAGAATGTTACAGGGGAGGATTCATCTCGGATATCTCTAGGTAAGTCATTCCAGTAAAGGGGTTCGACATAAGAGAGAAAGAACGACAGCCTAAAATGTGTAGTGTTTAATCTTTAGAGAACCTAAGGTCTTTCCCTGGAGTGTTTTATACATTATAAGCTCTTTCCTTGAGTGTTTTATACATTATAAGGTCTTTCCCTGGAGTGTTTTATACATTATAAGGTCTTTCCCTGGAGTGTTTTATACATTATAAGGTCTTTTCCTGGAGTGTTTTATACATTATAAGGTCTTTCCCTGGAGTGTTTTATACATTATAAGGTCTTTTCCTGGAGTGTTTTATACATTATAAGGTCTTTCCCTGGAGTGTTTTATACATTATAGGGTCTTTCCTGAGTGTTTTATACATTATAAGGTCTTTCCGTGGAGTGTTTTACACCTAAGGTCTTTCCCTGGAGTGTTTTACGCCTAAGGTCTTTCCCTGGAGTGTTTTATACATCATAAGGTCTTTTCCTGGAGTGTTTTACACCTGAGGTGTTTCCTGGAGTGTTTTACACCTAAGGTGTTTCCCTGGAGTGTTTTACACCTAAGGTCTTTCCCTGAGTGTTTTACGCCTAAGGTCTTTCCTTGGAGTGTTTTACACCTAAGGTCTTTCCGTGGAGTGTTTTATACCTAAGGTCTTTCCCTGGAGTGTTTTACACCTAAGGTCTTTCTCTGGAATGTTTTACACCTAAGGTCTTTCCGTGGAGTGTTTTATACCTAAGGTCTTTCCCTGGAGTGTTTTATACATTATACGGTCTTTCCCTGGAGTGTTTTACACCTAAGGTCTTTCCGTGGAGTGTTTTACCTAAGGTCTTTCCCTAAGGTCTTTCCCTGGAATGTTTTATACCTAAGGTCTTTCCTGGAATGTTTTATACCTAAGGTCTTTCCCTGGAATGTTTTATACCTAAGGTCTTTCCCTGGAATGTTTTATACCTAAGGTCTTTCCCTGGAATGTTTTATACCTAAGGTCTTTCCCTGGAATGTTTTATACCTAAGGTCTTTCCCTGGAATGTTTTACACATAAGGTCTTTCCCTGGAATGTTTTATGTTTTATACCTAAGGTGCCCTAGAGTGTTTCCCTGGAATGTTTTACACATAAGGTCTTTCTCCAGGATGTTTATACCTAAGGTCTTCCTGGAGTGATACACCTAAGGTTTACACATTATACACCGGTCCTTCCCTAGAGTGTTTTACACCTAAGGTTTTTCCTGGAGTGTTTTGCAGCTAAGGTCTTTCTGGGAGTGTGATACACCCAAGGTCTTTCTCTGGAGTGTGATACACCTAAGGTTTTCTCTGGAGTGATACACCCTAAGGTTTTTCTCAGGAGTGTGATACACCTAAGGTCTTTCTCTGGAGTGTGATACACCTAAGGTTTTTCTCTGGGAGTGTGATACACCTAAGGTCTTTCTCCAGGAGTGTGATACACCTAAGGTCTTTCCCAGGAGGTTTTATACCTAAGGTCTTTCCCAGGAGTGTTTTACACCTAAGGTCTTTCCCTGGAGTGTTTTATACCTAAGGTCTTTCTCTGGAGTGGATACACCTAAGGTCTTTCTCTGGAGTGTTTTACATCTAAGGTATTCCCAAGAGTGTTTTACACCCGAGCTTCCGTTACCAGTTTTTATTAAAAATTTGTATTTGATTTGATTTGATTTTACCCCCATCCACAACTAAGATGATATCGAGGTCTTGGTCGGATTTTTTAAATGTCGCCCGAACCACCTTATACACTGACACGGATAGAACGTTCTGAACTGCAAAAAGTTTAAAATACAACTTATAAACCGACGACTTTAATTGATATCACTAAATAAGTTGATGTTGATTCACATAATGTTACAAATATGAGTAAAGCTGGGACACTGTCATAACCGTCCTGTCTTCAAGCTTGCGTTTTTGACCTACATTTTTGGGTTCCTTCCTTGCATGGCAATATGCTAGTTAATGAAATTAAGACGATCAGCTCTTGATGACACAAATGTAAAATGTTTCCCCACTAAAAATAGACTCACTCCCATCCCTCGTTTAGCGTGTGCCATGCATCCCGTGGATTCATATGCAGGATCAACTCTATACAGCTTAAGGGCTTTATCTGATTAACTACTAACCATGAGAATTAGCACCTAGGTTTCAATAATTTAGTATTTTTTTAATTCATGAGTTATATGAAGTTTTTAACTAACATGTGTATTCATGATTATATTGTCGATCTGTCAGGGAGGACACTGTCCTGTATGTCCGTATAATGAATCCGCCCCTGCAAAACTGTGAGGTCGTCACCAAAGCTGATATTGGTAGTGATCAAAAGTAAAGGGACAATCAAAATGAATGAAAGACTTTAAAGACACATCAAAAGACACAAGCCTTTCAAGATTGATATTACTTGGCTTGTACAACACAAAGGAACATTGAGCAACTGATTTGAAGCCCTTCAAAATGACCTTCCATCAACTGACTATCTGAGCAATATAATACAACAGGAGATTATATTATACACGCTAGAAGAAAACAGATCTGAAGACAGACAAGTTGAATAACTTGATGAGAAACGAAAAACACGGAGAAAGGAAGAAAGCAAAACAGGTTTGGATATATAAGACAGAGCTTAACAATACAGTGAAAAAAAAAGAAGAATGAGAGTGGAAAATCAAAAATCAACAACAAAAAACGAAGAAGTGATTGAGAAAGGAAAAAAAGCAAAGAAATCTATGAAGCGGCAAAAAGAGAAAGAAAATCTCCTGCACAATTAAGAAATAAGAAACAACAAATGACACAGAGAAGAGGTAATGGATGTACGCTACAAATACTACAACAAATGACAGAGAAGAGGTAATGGATGTACGCTACAAATACTACAACAACTGACAGAGAAAAAGGTAATGGATGTACAACAAATGACGCTACAAATACTACAACAAATGACAGAGAATGGATGCATACAACAAATGACAGAGAAGAGTATTGATGTACCTACAAATACTACAGGGATTTGTATGAACACGCATTATCGTTCATGATGAAATCTGTTCCCTAATCGCACCTTTACGTTAAGAGGGTGTAACTACAAATATTTAAATAGATAACTTTTCCAGACGAGTTATCCCTTTTTCAATCATTCTTCTTACCTGATTAAGTGAGAGTGAGAGGACAATCACTCAATTCTTGAAATTGTGTTATTTTAATTCTAGGCACTCCCTAAGGTCTCTTTCCCCCTTCTATGAGTGTCAAATTGTCACCACGCCTTATGATATGAAACAAAAAAGATTGGACCTGAAACTGGGAGTGGTTAGAGGTTTCAGAAAGTCAAACATCTCCTTTCCAAGATGATGAGGTATAACAATATTATTATACACTCCACTAAAAGAAATGTATAGGTCTAGTATTTCTACGTGACTTGAAATCATTTCTACCACTTACCGCTCATATTTCACAACATTGAATGTTTTGTTCTGTTACCGTGAGCGAGTTTTGTACAACCAATTTTTGTTTTTACTCTTATTCTGTTGCAGTAAATAAATTAAAATGAAAATCTCGTTTTTCGTGCTCTTTTTTCCCTTATTGTACCTTTAGCTGATTTTCTGTCACGCCTCCTGACTGTATCAATTTGTACTATTTGTACTATTTGTAGCATTTGATATATTTAGATGTTAGGATTTCAATAGTAAATAGATTTTCTTTTGTTTTGTTCTTTATATTATTTTATAGATCAGAAGGTTAGACACTTTCACTTTATGTAATGTGCTGTGTTAATCTAAATTCTACCTTAATCAGTTGACTCAGGAGAGAATGAGTACCCAGCTATAGGTAGAGAAAGTTATTGTCAGAGTGTTAACCAAATAGACTGCGGTACTATAATTATGCTCCCCAGAGAGTTGAGAAGGACTTTGAATGAACGACCTGCTGGGGGAT
>JAXRKP010002836.1:7500-25000 GCA_037039925.1 Doris montereyensis
AGAATAAAGTGAATAGATCTAGATTCATGGTTTTAGGGTCAAAAGAAACGAAAGTTATTGAGCTGTGCATCGATGCATAATATATATTTTATAGGAAGAAAACCAGGTTCGATTGTGTTCAAAGGAAATGTGAAGGTCGACAGCACTGAACTGAGCAGCAGTCTCTTCACGCTCTGTCTGGCCTGTGGATTATTGACGTCATTTCATTGTTTTATGTGTTGAGTTCTATATCATTTTGTTCGTGACATTGTCCTCTGTACAGTCAAGTGGTGCAAAAATGAAAACGTTTAAAGAGAATAATTGTCCTTCGGGAAAGATTAAAAGAAGTTGTTTTTTTAATTGAATTTGAATTGAAAATCCCTGTGCTAGGCATTTCATTGCAAGGTTGTGAGTTTGAAATGTGGTTTGACGCGGTTCTTTTATCTTTGGAAAAGACACTAAAAGACGTGCATAGTTCCTACCTTCACCCAGATATGAATTGGCACCAGGTATATTGACCTTTTGGACTTAGGCGCTTTTCGCATCCTGTTCTTCAACAACGGACCGTTTAATGATGAGATTTCAGTGTTTTTGATTTTGTGTACTGTAAGTATTCTTAGATATTCCAGATTTCCTTTTGTTTTCAGTGATAGGCCATAGCCGAAACGGGAGAGTTCTTTCTTCATCACTGTTGGTTGGTAGTGTGGTTACTGGTCTCCCTTTGAACCTTTCATCCAATTTGGTGAAATATAGCTCCATAGTTTTGTTGGCAGGGATTTCTTCGTTTCGTCTTAGGATATGTCCAAAAAAGGCGCCAACGGCTTTGTACAATGGAAGTGGAGAGGGGCGTTTCATTTCCATTGCACTTTTTATATACTGACTTGTTGAATATTTTGACTGGATAGTAAATATGTTTAGGAATTTTCGTAGTGGTTTCAGATGTAAGGCAGGCATCTGCTTTGTTCATTTCAGTTTGTGTCAGTGTTCATGTGTCACAGTTACAGGTTAGGAAAAGGATAGATTTCATGTGTCACAGTTACAGGTTAGGAATAGGATAGATTTCACATGTCACAGTTACAGGTTAGGAATAGGATAGATTTCATGTGTCACAGTTACATGTGTCACAGTTACAGGTTAGGAATAGGATAGATTTCATGTGTCACAGTTACAGGTTAGGAATAGGATAGATTTCATATGTCACAGTTACAGGTTAGGAATATGATAGATTTCATATGTCACAGTTACAGGTTAGGAATAGGATAGATTTCATATGTCACAGTTACAGGTTAGGAATAGGATAGATTTAGTTACAGGTTAGGAATAGGATAGATTTCATGTGTCACAGTTACAGGTTAGGAATAGGAATAGCGCTTTGTAAAGTTTGACTTTGATAAAAAAAAAGGTTTTTTTTTTTGCGGAAGCTAAAACCTGGCCAGTGGATCATGAGAAACTTTCTTAAGCAGTTAGTTGTTGACGAAAGACTGCAGCTTAATAATCGTCTCTTCTGTTAGTTTCCAAGTTGTTTGTCCGTATACGGAAGTTCTTGCCGCAAGTATTAATATTCATTTTCTTTGTGGCTGGTTTTACCTTTCCTAATCTCCAAAGTTGTTTGAATGCTCCGTGGGCATTTCCTTTCCTTCTCTAAACATCCAGTCTAATTATACCTATTGATAACGTTAACATAAATTTCTCGGGTAAATACTTTGAACATGCATTTCGAGATATATATATATATATATATATATATATATATATATATATATATATATATATATATATATATATATATATATATATATATATATATATATATATATATATATATATATATATATATATATCAATCGGTCTAAATAGATCTAGATCAGAAATCTACCAGCAATTCTAGACCTAGATCTAACTCTAGATGAATACCCAGTAGAACCAGATCTAGATTTAGATCTAGCTTTCAGATTTGGATCTGTCTAGCTATAGAATTTGATGTAGATTTTAGATCTAGAAAAAGATCTAGAGTTTAGATCTAGATCTAAATATAGATCTAGATTTAAAATCTATCTGAAGGCCAGAACGATATCAACAGATGTAGACCTAGGCCCTGATATCCATTTCTTTTATTATTTTTAGTTCCAGAAAGCTGGCCAAGAAAGTTCGATGACAAGAAATTTTGGTTTAATGAAGAAAAGGTGTCAGTCATCGCATCTTTCACACCCCCCCTCCCCACTCCCACCTTTTTCCCCCTCTCACACACAGGCGTATTGCTTCCTCGTGGGCATGCTCACATGTCACGTGACTGTTGAGCATTCCGACAATAATGAGAAAAATAGAATAATAATAGCAATAAATCAATAAATGAAATCCTGAATGACCAAATAAACACATAAGGTTTAATGAAATACAAACATATAAACTAAATGCAAATATTAAAAATAATACATAAGGGGGAATATGAAATATCTATACACACTCACTTAAAGTTTTCTTTCAAATTGGAAAGTATTAGTAAACACTTTTTTTTTTAAATGCTAACATGAAAATAAATTAATAATAACAAGGAAATCATGGAGTTCGTGTTGTTTCTCTGCAGGGGAAGAATGCAATGAAAAGGTACGCCGGACTAAGAAGAATGAAAATAAATTACGGAAAGAAATGTAAGAAAACAGTTTAACTAGAAGTAATCATGAATGTTCATTGCTACAACTCTGGTCAGTCAATACACCCGGTATGTTTTCTTGGAAGAGGGAGGGGGTTCATGATTCATGATTCCAAGGTTGGCAGGTGTCTTAGTCATTACACAAATGTGTGCTGCATGGCCAAGCCTTTCCTCCAAACCGAGAACCCTTAAGCCTTAGACTCTATCATGGGCTCAGTGTCCGTCTCTTCGATTTTGCTTGACCAGACGGAACTGTCAGCCAAGCCCCGAGCCACCACAGGACCCACGTTGAGCCATGCCATATGAGTCAGGAGAACCACATCCATAGCAGCGTTGCTAGGCAACCCCATTGACGTGGCGTAGGAACTAACAGTCAGTCTAAGGAACCAGGAGACGGTGTTGAAGATATTGGCGATAACAAGAGTGGCTAACAAGGCTAGGACAATAGTGAACAGAGCTTGATACATTAACACCTTGCTCTGATTGACGTCACTAGCATCATTCGTTACAGCAGCTGGCTCCTCTACACCAGCGAGCAAACAAGGTACTGTGTAATTGTGTACGCGAGAAAAAGCCCTGATTTGGAAGAAACATTGAAAAACATCAAGAGACGCAAATGAACTCTTAGTTTCGTTGAGTGGATTCTCTGTGACAAAGTCGTTCTCCATGGCTTGAATATCTGGAATAATAAACTGACTGATGAAAATGATCCCCACAAAGACGACCAGGAAGGTAGACAACTTGAAGAACAGGTACAGGACGCTGGCCGTACTTCTGGATTGGCCAATTGACTTTGCTACTTCCTGAGGAGGACAAGGAGGAAAAGAATCGTTTTAACAACGGTCTGTTGACGTTTGTTGGTAAAGTTAGCATTTATTTTATCAAAGACACTTTCACAAAGGTTCTGTGGTATGCTCCTTTCCCAATTATATTGAACAGTAGCGTGAAATGATGACGGTGCCAGCTCTAAATCATGACGTCACGATCTCAAAGGAATTACTCACGAGTTCTTAAACTCCTTCGTCATGTTATACAAGTAAATGGCTTTCATTGAATTCATTCAGAGGAAAGAACTGTAGAATTAGACAATGTTAGCATCTTCGAAATAAATAAATGAAAAAGTCAGAGTAGAGAGTACTAGATCTACAAACAAAATTCACCTGAAGATACTACATAAATTATAGAAATCAATGAAAAATGAAAAATACTTAGAAGGAAAGAAAACAAGAGACATTTGGACATGCTAGAATACATAGAGCTCAACAAGACAGCTTTGGACACGCTAGAATACATAGAGCTCAACAAGACAGCTTTGGACACGCTAGAAGATATAGAGCTCAACAAGACAGCTTCGGACACGCTAGAAGACATAGAGCTCAACAAGACAGCTATTGACACCCTAGAATACATAGAGCTCAACAAGACAGTGAGATAGGAAAAAAAGATTGAGAGTTCTGAAAAAACAGAAAAGAAAATTTCGAAGAGGTGATCGAGATATGAAAAGGCTCAAAAGAAATCTTCTAACATGGAACGAGAAGCAAGTGTTCAACGGGTGAAACAACAAATGACAGAGAGGCGATTATGGATGCATGCATGTAACGGATACTACAGAGATTTGTATAATAAACATATAACTATTGAAAAATATCTGTGAGCTTACAAACAATAAAGCAGGGAGATGGATACAATGTCATCATTTAGCCATATAGCCAGGTTTAAAGATAAAAAATGTCACCATTTAGCCATATAGCTAGGTTTAAAGACATAAATGTCACCATTTAGCCATATAGCTAGGTTTAAAGACATAAATGTCACCATTTAGCCATATAGCCAGGTTTATAGACAAAAGTGTCACCATTTAGCCATATAGCCAGGTTTCAAGACAAAATGTCACCATTTAGCCATATAGCCATGTTTAAAGACAACAATGTTCTCATTTAGCAATATAGCCAGGTTTAAAGTCATAAATGTCGCCATTTAGCCATATAGCCAGGTTTAAAGACAAAATTGTCCCCATTTAGTCATATAGCCAGGTTTGAAGATAACAATGTCCCCATTTAGCCATATAGCAAGGTTTAAAGACAAAAATGTCACCATTTAGCCATATAGCCATGTTTAAATACAAGAATGTCACCATTTAGCCATATAGCCAGGTTTGAAGACAACAATGTCCCCATTTAGCCATATAGCCAGGTTTAAAGACATAAATGTCACCATTTAGCCATATAGCCAGGATTAAAGACAAATATGTCACCATTTACCCATATAGCCATGTTTAAACACAAGAATGTCACTATTTAGCCATATTGCCAGGTTTAAACACAAAAATGGAAATGGAATGGTCATATAGCCAGGTTTAAACACACAAATGCAATTGGAATGGCCATATAGCCAAGTTTAAAGACAAAGATGGAAATGGAATGGTCATATAGCCAGGTTTAAAGACAAAAATGGAAATGGAATGGCCATATAGCCAGGTTTAAAAACAAAAATGGAAATGAAATATCCATATAGCCAGGTTTAAAAACAAAAAAGGAAATGGAATGGCCATATAGCCAGGTTTAAAGACGAAAATGAAAATGGACTGGCCATATAGCCAGGTTTAAAGACAAAAAATGGAAATGAACTGGCCATATACCCAGGTAAAAAGACAATAAAATTAAAGTGGATTGGCTATATAGCTAGGTTTTAAGCCAATAAAGTGGAAATGGGCTGGCCATATAGCCAGGTTTAAAGCCAATAACATGGAAATGGACTGGCCGTATAGCCAGGTTTAAAGTCAATAACATGGAAATGGACATAGCCAGGGCCAATAACATGGAAATGGACTGGCCGTATAGCCAGGTTTAAAGTCAATAAAATGGAAATGGACTGACCATATAGACAGGTTTAAAGCCAATAAAATGGAAATGGGCTGGCCATATAGCCAGGTTTAAAGCCAATAACATGGAAATGGACTGGCCGTATAGCCAGGTTTAAAGCCAATAACATGGAAATGGACTGGCCGTATAGCCAGGTTTAAAGCCAATAAAATGGAAATGGACTGACCATATAGACAGGTTTAAAGTCAATAACATGGAAATGGACTGACCATATAGCCAGGTTTAAAGTCAATAAAAATGGAAATGGACTGGCCATATAGCCAGGTTTAAAGTCAATAAAATGGAAATGGACTGGCCATATAGATTTTTCACTTTAAGCTTCCCTCCACTGTGGCTCCTTTATATTATTGACGGCTATTTAGATGATTCACATTGCCACATCTCTTTGTTGTTTACGTTATATATCTGTTTTATTGTTACTAAATCTAGATCTATATATTATCTTATATTATCTTCTTTATCGTGTTATTATCAGGACATCTTTATCGCCGTCTTTTTCTTTCTATCTTCCTCCTTTCTGTTTTTCTTCTGACATCACACCGTGTGATGCCTTAATTAATGTCTAGATCTAGATTCTCTAGATAATTCTCGTTTGATTGTCTGACGAATGGATATACCCGAAACGCCAAGTGTTTGTTCTGTCTTTATTGGTGGAGTTGTCATAATTCATAGTCGTTTTTCACTCTGAATCTCACTAACCAAACAGCAAAACAGAAAGAAGAAGAAAAAGAAAAAACGATTCCCCGCATGGAAGTATTGGCATAACAGTGGGCCGGGCGAACTGAGTTCACGGGCCGGATGTGGGGCCCGCGGGCCGTAGTTTGGTGACCCCTGCAATAGATGGACAAAAAAAAATGTTTAGAGTGACAGCCAAGAGAAATGGACACAGAAACGCAAGATGACCCAGCAACAAGATGGCAAGATGGCATACGAGCAAGGACACGGGCGCAACGTGACAGATGGAGAGAAGCAAGGAAACGACCTCAATGGTAGGCATCTGCCGAGGGCTACAGTCTGCAGTGGATGGACAACATATAATTGAATTGAATTGAATTGAATTGAATAAAATTGAATTGAATTGAATCGAATTGCATTGAATGGAATTGAATCGAATCGAATTGAATCGAATTGAATTGAATGGAATGGAATGGAATTGAATTGAATTGAATTGAACTGAATCGAATCGAATCGAATCGAAGCGAATCGAAGCCAATTGAATAGAATCGAATTGAATTGAATCGAATCGCATCAAATCGAATTGAATTGAATTGAATAGAAGTAAATTGAATTGAATTGAACCGAATCGAATCGAATCGAATTTAAAGGAATTGAACTGAATTGAATTGAATTGAATTGAATTGAATTGAATTGAATTGAATGCATTTTATTATCCACGAAGGGAAATTTGTTGTTTGTTACAGTGAGTACATACAACGTAGAATAAGTATAAACTATAGAATATACTATGAAAGGATTTAATTATACATTGCATTACGAGCAAGTCATTGAATTTAGCATACTAATGTAACACACTTATCATGGATCAATATAAACATGACAGTGACAACAACGATGGTAGTTATAGGTGTGATGATGATGGTTTTGATGAGGATGAATTTTCAACGATGATGTTTGGTGATGATGATGGTAATGATGATGGTGGTGGTGGTGGTGATGATGATGGTGATGATGATGATGATGATGATGATGATGATGATGATAGTGATGATGTTGATGGTTGTGATGGTGATGATGATTATGATGATGTTAATGATGACGACAATGATAATGATAATGATAAAGCACATTTGGTATTCCATTGTTATTTTACATATATGATATAGAAGCTCTTGGGGTATTTTTGAGTGAAGGACAAAGGAATTCTTTAATCTTACAAAATTGTCATCATGATCGTCATGTCATCGACAAAATATGCGGAAAATATCTTAATTCATGTCACAAAATATATCTGTATTAACTTTTACAGCAGCTAAGAAAACTATGCAAATATCTTTAAAACACTTAATACGAAGGAGCCACAGTGGAGTGAAGTCAAAGGCGAAATATGACAATAAGTGACAACTCCACTAATAAAGCTCTGTCTTTATTAGTGGAGTTGTCACTTATTGTCATATTTCGCCTTTAAAACACTTATAACACACTTTCCCCTTCCTCTATCGGACTAACCGTATGTCCCCCTCCCGCCCGCCCTCCCCCCCCCCCCCGTGTCTCCCCCTCTCTCTTTCTTACTTATTTCTCTCTTGATCTCTCGTTAAATCTCAAATTCAACAATAATTTTTAAAAATAGAAAAAAAAAAATGTAACTTTCTATTTGATAAATTTGGCAAAAATGTTAATCTTTTATTTTATTTTTGTTATCAATTCATTCTGCATTTCAATTTTTGTTTATAATATCTTCCGTAACATATAAGCTACAATAAGATTATATTACCTGCAGTGTTGTTCAACCAAAAGGAAATCTTATCGTTTCATTTGGGGACAAAAGATAGTCACACTTTCATTATTTTTTGTTTCTTTTTTTATTTTGTGTGTGCTGCACTTCATGGTAAAATTGAATGAAACGAATCCTCTAAGTCCATTTGTTTTCCTCATAAACTCACCGTTGCTGTCAAATCATGTATTTCCCTCTGGTTTGCGACATCCAGCAAGCGACTTGCAGCACACGATTCCAAGGTTTGATCTATGTTGATACAGGAAGCCTTCATGTTTTTTAACAAGGACCAGAAAATGTAAGGCAGCTTCAGGCACAAGGCTAACAGGAACAAGACAACAGGTGTTCTAAAATTGACGAATTCTTGTATCTTCTTTCCAACTTGGTCGCTCCGAGCCAACTGCTCCTCTTGTCTCTCGAGCTCTTCAACGTTTTGCTTTACAAATGCCTCGGTGAAGGAGAGATCTGTTTGGGAAATGGCGCTCCTTGAATCGACAGTCGACAAAGTGTCTACAGCAGAAATGACTCGACCTGTCGTGTTCATACCATTGAGCATTCTGTTGGCTTGTTGGTTGCAGAATGCATCGGCGTATCTAACGTGGGCATCCTCGAACTGCGCTGGTAACCAGCAGATGGCCTTCACCTTGGGTGCCATTTTATTACTACCAGTTTCAGATTGTTCCGACTTGACTGAAGAATCCAAATTGAAACTGAACGGCACAAAGAGAAAGACCAATGCTAGCAACGACAAGAAAAGCACCGCCCATGTGTTGTAACGATCCATGTCATCCTGCGCCAATGATCTCCTGAAAAAGAGGCCAGCCATCGTGGTTCTGTCGTCACACGTCACGTGGGATGACACTGTCGAATTAAGCGAAGGCAAAAAATACCTCGTTACTCGGCTTTTGGTATTTGCATTATTTGAAAGCAAGAATTAATATGCATGAGAGGATGTAACAGACAAAATATTAACGAGAATATAAAATGTTACATTTCTACACGTACTGTCCTTTCTTCTTTCTTTATCAGTTCCCACTCTCCCTTCCGGTGTAGGAGTTTAGATGCCCGAAATGATCTTTCTCTAATATGACGTCATGTCCTGGCATTTTCTGTTTCCTTCCGTGAAAGTTAAATTTTCTTTGCTTTAATGCCTATTAAATATTTTCTTCCCATTTTCTCCGAGGTCTGCCTTTTAGTCTTTATCTTAGGTTTTAGCATTGTATACTGATTTAGCTATTATATTGTCATTTATTTTGTTTACATGCCCAAACCATCTCAGTTGAATTATTGCCTATCTTAGTTTTTATCCCATCTGCTTTGGTGTGATCTCTTATTGTTGTGTTTCTGATTTTTTCTCTTTTAGTTTTCCCTACTAACCTTCTTAGATATTTCATTTCAGCTGTTTGTACTCTACTGTATTCCTTACTGTCTAAAGTCAATGTTTCACTGCCATAGAGAAGAGTAGGACAATAAACTGTGTTGCAAACCGCCATTTTGGTTTTTGTTGACAATTCTTGTTTATCTACAAAATATCTAGATGGGCACATTGATTTTCTGGCTGATTTCTTCCCTTATGTTTCCTTCTAAAAAAACATGAGCTGTACATTCGCAAAACACATAGGAGGTAGACCTGTGGAGTGTATTTGTTTTTCTTCCGGCAATTAGACCGTCTGCGAAACATAAGGTTCATCAGCCTTATGATGAAATCGTGCAACCCTAAAAAAAAAATGTTAACATTGAATTTTCTTTATTAAAGTGATTTTTTTTACTAATAACACGTCATCCTCTTCTCTTATCTTAGGTCTTAAGGCATAATATGATTGCGTCATAAAAATGTTCGCACAAGTGCTGCCTGCGTTCAAAGCCCTATGATGAGATTGTCCTCCACAAATCGCTGACCAGCCGTGGGGTGCACTGTGCTCATCACACAAATTAGGATGAGTCGGTTCTTCACTTGGTGTAACGTGTCAGGGGTAGACGTAGATTGCAGATTAAACTATTATCGTGAAATTTCGGATTACACTACAGTAAAATGTCTGATTACACTACAGTGAAATATCGGATTACTACAGTGAAATGTCGGATAAACTATTATAGTGAAATATCGGATTACACTACAGCGAAATGTCGGATTAAACTATTATAGTGAAATATCGGATTACACTACAGTGAAATGTCGGATCCCCTTATTATAATGAAATGTCGAATTAAACTATTATAGTGAAATATCGGATTACACTATTATAGTGAAATATCGGATAAACTATTATAGTGAAATATCGGATTACACTATTATAGTGAAATATCGGATTACACTATTATAGTGAAATGTCGGATAACACTATTATAGTGAAATATCGGATTACACTATTATAGTGAAATGTCGGATTACACTATTATAGTGAAATGGCATGTTATAGTGAAAATCTCCCCTATTATAGTGAAATGTCCGATTACACTATTATAGTGAAATGTCGGATTAAACTATTAAAGTGAAATATCGGATTAAACTATTATAGTGAAATATCGGATACACTATTATAGTGAAATATCGGATTACACTATTATGTGAAATATCGGATTACACTATTATAGTGAAATGTCTGATTACACTGCCAGTGAAATATCGGATTACACTATTATAGTGAAACGTCGAATTAAACTATTATAGTCAATTGTCGAATTAAACTATTATAGTGAAATGTCGAATTAAACTATCATAGTGAAATATCGGATTAAACTATTATACTGAAATATCGGATTACACTATTATAGTGAAATGTCGGATTAAACTATTATAGGAAATATCGGATTAAACTATTATACTGAAATATCGGATTAAACTATTATAGTGAAATGTCGGATTAAACTATTACTGGGAAATATCGGATTAAACTATTATACTGAAATATTGGATTACACTATTATAGTGAAATGTCGGATTAAACTATTATAGTGAAATATGGGATTAAACTATTATAGTGAAATATCGGATTAAACTACTATAGTGAAATATCGGATTAAACTATTATAGTGAAATATCGGATAAAACTACTATAGTGAAACATCGGTAAACTGGAGTGAAATGTCGGGTAAAATTATAGTGGCATGTCGGTTTAAACTATAGTGATATGTCAGATTAAACTATAGTGCCATTTCTCAGTACAAGGAAAAAAACTGTATAAAGACAGAATCGGCTCTTGGTAAACATTTCGCACTAAATGTCATCAAGTGTAAATCATTAAGGACCCTACGATAGTCATTAGTAAACTCATTTCTGAAATATGTCCCTAATTGTGTATGAAAAATAGTATATCCACTACACAAAAGTACCATTGACATATTATTCACGAAAGCACACATTTCAATGGGGGGTTATTTTATTATTATGTGTTGCTTTGGTCCCTAGATACACCTTCCTTTCCTTCCCTCGTTTGGCTTGTAGTAGGGTAAAGCGGAACATCCCCTCTAGGACGTTAGAGAGAGACAGAGAGAGAGAGAGAGGAAAAGACCCAGAGAGAGAGAGAGAGAGAGAGAGAGAGAGAGAGAGAGAGAGAGAGAGAGAGAGAAAGAGGGAGAGAGAGAGAGAGGGAGAGAGAGAGAGAGAGAGAGAGAAAGAGAGAAAGAGACAGAGAGAGAAAACAGAGAGACAGAAAGACAGAGAAAGACAGAGACAGAGACATAGACAGGGACAGAGACAGAGACAGAGACAGAGACAGAGACACAGACACAGAGATACAGAGAGAGAGAGAGAAGACAAAGACAGAGACAAAGACAGAAAAACTCGAAAGGGCGTAGGGAATTCGGCATGTTTTCTATCCTTTGCCCCACGCATATCCAGAAATTTCTGAGAATCTCGTCTGCCAGATTGAAAGACAAGATATTTCAAAATCACCCTATAATATCAAAATCGAACTATATCAAAATGAAACATATCAAAATCAATCTGAAAAAATCAAAAAAGTAAAATCAACTAAATCAATTTCCAAACCATATCAAAATCAATCTTGACAAAAAAATCGATCTAGCAAAATTAAACTATCAAAAGCAATAAATGTCTACAAATACAAAATTGTTGAAGGCTCAGACCCAAAATATATTTGACGTATATTGTTCATACTTCACACATAGAGAGGGTAACATTTTGTGATCAACATGAACATTTTGTTTTGCTTCACATTTTTAGTTACCTTGAAAATGGGGATCATATTGGATTTTATACTTCAGATTTGAGATTTAGGAAGAAGAAAAAGACATATAAAAGTTGTGTAATACTAGTTATTAGATATCTAGTCTAGTTATTAGATATCTAGTCTAGTTATTAGATATGTAGTCTAGTTATTGATAACAAAAAAATATTGAAAAAGATCACTTTACAAAATCTCACAAAACACCAATGTTATATGTACTAAAATCGTTACGTAAGTCTTTGAATTTCTCCAAAAAAAAAGCATTTTATACAATTCGACGCTCATATGACGATGATATAGCCCAAATTTGATTTAAATCTAACGGTAAAGTTTTGACTTTTTAGCAAAATGTTTAAAAAATAGCGGGGTTTTGAGAAAAACATCATTTTGTAGTACTGAAACCAAAAATATTTATAGGGACTTATGATTTTGTAGCGTTGGTACTAAATCTACTGTGTATATAACAGGTAAGCCTTTTCCCTTTGCGTAGATCTCACATGGGATAGACATTGACTGGCTCCTTTCATTCCAATATTTTCAAATATTTAGGAGAAAAAAATATAAATTTACTCAAATTTCTTTTAAGAGGCCTGAAACCACATTTTAAATGTAGTTTTCATGTTTTTTACTATTGCAGACTGATTCTAGAAGTGTTATATTATAGCATATGAAAATGATCATATGTAGATACTTTTGACCCAAACTTCAAAATTTAACTGCCGCCTCCTCCCCCCCCTAAACACTATTTAATCGAGCTATAATACAGGGTGATTAATCTAAAACGCAACTCATCGAAAATAGGAAAGCATAATGTGTTTACCTTTGATTGCATTGATCAATAAGAAGTCGAAATGCGCACCAATCTGTCATTAGCACCAATCTGTCTTTCGCACCAAACTGTCTTTCGCACCAAATCTGTCTTTCTCACTAAGTTGTCTTTCGCACCAAGCTGCCTTTCGGACCAATCTGTCAGTTTTGCACCAATTTGTCTTTTGCACCAAGCTGTCTTTTGCACCAATCTGTCTTTCGCACCAATCTGTCTCTCTCACTAAGTTGTCTTTCGCACAAGCTGCCTTTGCACCAATCTGTCTTTTGCACCAAGCTGTCTTTTGCACCAATCTGTCTTTCGCACCAATCTGTCTCTCTCACTAAGTTGTCTTTCGCACCAAGCTGCCTTTCGCACCAACCTGTCTTTTGCACCAAGCTGTCTTTTGCACCAATCTGTCTTTCGCACCAATCTGTCTCTCTCACTAAGTTGTCTTTCGCACCAAGCTGCCTTTCGCACCAACCTGTCTTTTGCACCAAGCTGTCTTTTTGCACCAAGCTGTCTTTTGCACCAAGCTGTCTTTTGTTCCAAGCTGCCTTTTGCACCAAGTTGTCTTTTGCACCAAGCTGTCTTTCGCACCAATCTGTCTCTCTCACTAAGTTGTCTTTCGCACCAAGCTGCCTTTCGCACCAATCTGAGGAGGGACCAAGTTGTCTTTTGCACCAATCTGTCTTTTGCACCAAGCTGCCTTTTGCACCAAGCTGTCTTTTTGCACCAAGCTGCCTTTTGCACCAAGCTGTCTTTCGCACCAGTGTACTCTTCACCCATTGTTTACAAGAAACAAAGAACATTCCTCAAAGTACAATATTATATATAATTTATTTCGTCTTTGACGTCACTCCATTCGGCTCCTTCGTATTATTCACAGCTATTAAGATAGTTCACATTGCCACATCTCTTTCTTGTTTACGTTATTTATCTTTTTTATTGCTCATAGATCTAGATCTATAGTCATCTTCTTTGTGATACGACTATCGGGACATCTTTTTCACTGTTACTAGTGTTTTTCTTCTCACATCACATTGTTTGATGCCTGAGGTAGTGCTTAGATCTAGATCTAGATTCTAGATATTTCTGGTTTGTTGTCTGACGAAGGGTTATACCCGAAACGTCACGTGTTTTTCTGATTTTGCGTTCAATATTACAGGTTGCGATTTAGATTACTCACCAAGTAAAGATATTGTAATATTATTATGCTGCCATAACTAAGGGGGAACTCAGCAGTCTAGAGGCAAGGTGTCGGCCTCTCAAGCCAAAGGTCGTGGGTTCTTGTTCGAGTAAAATCTATACCTGCTGCTCCAGTTACTAGTAGGTGTATCGACACCCAGTTTTATCGGAGACGGACAATAAACAGGAGGTCCTATGTGCAGATCACAACACTCTGTGCACGTTAAAGATCCCTTGACTGTTTACAGGGCAGTCAAAAATTACAAATCCTACCGAAAAATATCGAGATCACCTTAGCTGTAAATGTTACTTAAATCAAATCGGGTCACACCCATATCTATAAGTCTATATTACATGCTTTGTTACCAAATATATATATATATATATATATATATATATATATATATATATATATATATATAGTTATAGGATTATATATATATATATATATATATATATATATATAATATATATATATATGACAATGTATACCAGATGGGGAGAACTAAAAGATGTGTCCATCAACTCACCAATGTCAAGTTTATCTTGTTGATGTGCAGGTCGAGAGTTACGGCCACACAGTTTCAGGACGAACCGACCGAGTGTCGTGCTGATAGACCGCACGATAGAAACCTTTGGAAATGGATAAATATTAGTAATTAGTGTAGATAAGCTTCTGGCTCGCTGTGATAAAACGTCCTATGTGATAAATTGAGCAAAATGCTAATTGGGTTTTCTTTCCTTTTTTCTTTTCTTTTTGTTTGTTATTAACATTTTCAACAAAAACAAAAATATGTAATTTGACTAAAGCTGATTTTCTCTAACTTTGAGCGGCGCTAACTCCAAGAATAACGACAAACACCCAGGGCCATTAGATTTGGCATGTAGGTGTACAAGAGGTTTTAGATTCGTATCCTAATTACGTAAGATTCTTATCGTGTTTACTTTAAATTCTTATAGCATTAAAATATCTTTTATGTCAAGACAATCTTTGAATTAATTAGAAAATTGTTGTTTACTGCAGTCGAAAAACATTTTATGGTTACTAATTCATCGCTCATTGATAGCACGAGTAACCTCAGTATCGAGTACTAACATGATCTAATAATCACAATAATGACATCACCTTAATAATAATAATAATAATAATAATAATAATAATAATAATAATAATAATAATAATAATAATAATAATAATAATAATAATAATAATAATAATAATAATAATAATAATAATAATAATAATAATGATGATGATAAAAATAATAATAATAATAATAATAATAATAATAATAATAATAATAATAATAATAATAATAATAATAATAGGATAATAATAATGATGATGATGATGATAATGATGATGATGATCAATGATGATGATGATGATGATGATGATGATAATAGAAATAATAATAATAATAATAATAATAATAATAATAATAATTATACTAATAATAATAATAATAATAATAATAATAATAATAATAATAATAATAATAATAATAATAATAATAATAATAAGAATAATAATAATAATAATAATAATAATAATAATAATAAAATAATCTTTCTTTCTAAAGAACTCCCATTCTATGGTCAAGATGATGGGTTTAGATGTGCAGAAATGATATTTCCCAGGCTGCCCTAATTTCTGACATTTCTGCCTCTTTTATATCTTTTTCCTAGGAGACCTTGGGCTTTAGCACTGTATACTGATTTTAGCTATTCTATTGTCGTTCATTCTGATATAACGACAATCTCAGTTGATTAATTTCTATCTTAGTTTTTGTGTATCTGCTTTGGTTTGATCTCATATTGTTGTGTTTCTGATTTTGTCTCTGATAGTTTTCCATACTAATCTTCTTAGGTATTTCATTTCAGCAGCCTGTCCACTACTGTATCCCCTACTGTCTGAGGTCCAGGTTTGCGCTGCCACAGAGAGAGATCTCTGAAGGACAATAAACTGTATTGTATACTGCCATTTGGTTTTTATGGACAATTCTTGTTTACCTACAAATACCTTTCCAGTTGGTTATATATGGCACTTATTTTAGGATTCTCTGACTGATTTTTTCGCTTAGTTTTCTTCTGAGTTAATCATTACCTCTAGATAATTGTAGTTTTCAACTTGTTCTAAATTATCCTTGCCCAATTTAAGATTGTGTGTTTTAGCTTCCCTAGTTACTAGCAATGTTTTGGGTTTTTAAGACAACAGATCCTCATTCCTCTTTTATCTAATTCATTATTCATCATGTTGATATTGGATTGAAGGTCCCTTTCGGATTTTCCAAACAGAACTAAATCATCAGCAAATGACAGACATTGATACATACATTTACTAGTTTGAGGAACATACCTACATTCATTTTCTTCATTTTTGAGATGCCTTTGCGACTGAAGCCATAAATGTGACAAACAAAAGAGGACTTAGGATACAACCTGTCTTACTCCCTATATCTACATCAAATTCTGCAGATATACTTCTAGCTACTCTCACTGCTCATGTTGGTTTATTGTAAAAACTTTTAATGACTTCTTTTAAATTTTGCTCTAGACATTGTGTTCTTTTAAGGAATGCCATATTTCATCCTCTCACGGTGTGAAAGACCTTTTCTAAGTCAATAAAACACAGGTACAAGTCAATGTTTCTCTTAAGGAATGTTTCTATTATTTGTCTAATTGTAAATATCTGATCTTGTACACTTCTTCTTGATCTAAATCCTCTGAGTTTCTTCAAATCCTGATCCTCTGCTCTTTTCCTTAGTCTCAACTCCAAAATGCTGGCATTCGCTTTCTCCTGTGCTTTCCTGCTAGTAAGTCATGTGTGTGCTTTCCTGCTAGTAAGTCATGTGTGTGCTTTCTTGTTTGTAAGGGAGTGTGTGCTTTCTTGTTTGTAAGTCATGTGTGTGCTTTCTTGTTTGTAATATCATGTGTGCTTTCTTGTTTGTAAGTCATGTGACTGCTTTCTCTTGTTTGTAAGTCATTGTGTGCTTTCCTGTTAGTAAGTCATGGCTGTGCTTTTCTGCCTTTAGTTCATGTGTGTGCTTTCCTGCTAGTAAGTCATGTGTGTGCTTTCCTGCTAGTAAGTCATGTGTGCTTTCCTGCTAGTAAGTCATGTGTGCTTTTCTGCTAGTAGAGTCATGTGTGTGCTTTCCTGTTAGTAAGTCATGGCTGTGCTTTTCTGTTTATAAGTCATGTGTGTGCTTTCCTGTTAGTAAGTCATGGCTGTGCTTTCCTGTTAGTAAGTCAGAGCTGAGCACTTTCTCTGTTAGTAAGTCAAGAGTCTCTGCTTCCTGTTAAAGTGAGTCAGAGAGCTGTGCTTTTCTCTGCTAGTAAGTCATGTGTGTGCTT
>JAXRKP010002837.1:0-2500 GCA_037039925.1 Doris montereyensis
AGATGAACAGTTCAGATTAGTACGCGATGGGGGTAGGGAGTGTGGGGGAAGGGGTAGGAGGCGGAAAAGCGTGGGGTTCGGGTGCGGAGGTGGAGGGGTCGAGTGGGGCTGGGAGGTTTGAGAGAGGAGTGATGGGGTTCCTTCCAGCAGGTCCTTGTTATAGAATATTATGTCCATAGTCTGCAGTTTAGTTCTTATTATATTTTGGAAGCTAGAAGAAATAGAACATAAAAGACACTAAATGGTCAGATTGGTAATGTCTGAGGTCCAGGCTTGAGTATCTGTAAAGCGAAGTTTCTTTTGATCTATAAGCTAGAGCTTATCCCGGTTTCAATAGCGTGAAACGGAACAGATGATAATAATCACCTCCTGGACAAGACGCTAGTCTGACGCAGGTTTTAATTCCCAAGCTAGTCTTTGTACCCATTTGCACCTGGATTGAGTGGGGAAATGCGTGTTAAGTGTCTCTCCTAAGGAACACAACGTCGGACCTAGCTTTGCTAGGATTCGAACCCATCCGGCAGCTTAACCACTCGGCCACCGACGCCACTTGAGTACCACCAGCGTTTGTATTTTTTTTATTTATTAATTTACGTTTTATTTTACCTAAAAGCATGTTTATATTAGGAATCAAAAAGTTATTTCCCCTTGATCTTAGGTGATTGGTTTTATCGTATCAGTGGCCTTTTGGTTAAACTGCCGGACTTGGGATCAGGAGGCCTCGGGTTCAAGTTCTAGCAATGTTAGGCACGACTTTGCGCTTCTGGGAAAGACACTGTCACCGTCGTTTAACACGCGCATTTTTCGCCCGCTCGATCCACGTGCAAATGGGTATCCTACCATCACCAGCACCAGCACCATCGTGAGAGGAAAACTAGCGTCGAGGAGTTGTAGCTGAACCGGGGACTCGGTAGTCCAGAGGCAAGGTGTCGGCCTCTCAACCCAAAGCTAATCGGTTCGAGCACCACGAACGGTTGCAAAATATTTCTCGAGTTATTTTTCCAATAAAATCTAGCCCCACGGTCCAAGTAGGTGGATCGATACCTAGTCCGATAAAAAGGAGGTCCCGTGTGTAGATCACAACACTCTGTGCACGTTAAAAATCCCTTTGCTATTTACAAGGCAGTGTGGGCAAAATTTAAAATCCTATCAAAAAACCTTAGTTGTGAATGCGGGTAAATCAAATCAAATCAAGGTAGCCGGACCGTTATTTAGTGTTGTTAGCTTGTAATGTTGTAGTCACGACGACACTGGTTCAAGCCCCGCGACTAGCACAGGTGGGTTTTTCTCTCACAAAGTTGTACTCGTAGGAGAGGTACTTCCCTCTACTTATCCCCCTTGACTCAAATTGTGAATGAGTACCCAGCTATAGGTAGAGAAACGTGTTGTCAGAGTGTGAGTACGAAAAGCCAAACAGGCTTGTGTATTGTATGCTCTTCCGAGACTTGAATGAAATGGCCTGCTGGGGGATAAATGATGTACAATCGATGAGCCTGCATTTGTGCAGGGATGCGGACTATCACTCCATCTTTGTCTTCCTTATCTTTAGTGTCGTGTCCAAAAGGCGATTGCTATCACCTGTTCCGCTTCACGCTATGTTTAGAGCGCGGGTTAAACTTCGGCTATATAGATTGCAATGGCCTTGAGGGAATTTTCCTTTACTTTTATTTACTTTCCTTTACTTTCCTTTACTTTTCCTTTACTTTCCTTTACTATACTTTACTTTCATTTACTATACTTTACCCTCCTTTACTTTACTTTACTTTCCTTTACTTTCTTTCCTTTACTATACTTTACCCTCGTTTTTTACTTTATTTTACTTTACTTTCCTTTACTTTCCTTTACTTTACATTCATTTACTTTACTTTCCTTTACTTTTTATTTTACTTTCCTTTCCTTTACTTTCCTTTACTTTCCTTTACTATACTTTACCCTCCTTTATTTTATTTTACTTTACTTTCCTTTTACTTTCTTTTACTTTACATTCCTTTCCTTTACTTTCCTTTTACTTTCCTTTCCTTTACTTCACTTTCTTTTACTTTTCTTTACTTTCCTTTACTTCTTTTATTTTCATTTACTTTACTTTACTTTACTTTACTCTACTTTACTTTTACTTTACTTTAATTTCCTTTAGTTTCCTTCACTTTCCTTTTCTTTTGCTTTTCTTTCCTTTATTTTGCTATACTTTCCTTTACTTTACTTTACTTATCTTTACTTTTCGTTACTTAGATCGATCGACACCTAGTCCCATCGGAGACGGGCGATAAAGAGAAAATCCGTGTGGAGATCACAGCACTCTGGGCACGTTATCTATCCCTTGGATGTTTACAGGCAGTTTGGGCAAAATAAAAAAATCATACCAAAAAAACCTCGAGATCGCCTTAGTTGTGGAAGTGGATGAAATCAAATTCAAATCATATCAAAGCACTAGGCTGGAGGACTATTATATCTAAGAGCCTATGAAACGATGACAACAACAACGAGAACAACAACAACAACA
>JAXRKP010002837.1:15000-33981 GCA_037039925.1 Doris montereyensis
ACAAGCCTGTTAGGCTTTTCGTACTAACACTCTGACAAGATCTTTCTTTACCTACCCATTGCTGGGTACTCATTCACACCTGAGTGAAGTGAGGAAAGCAGAGTGAAATAACTTTCCAAAAATGCAACCCATCTGCCTCAGTCATGGTGCTTGCATGAAGCAGTGTCGTCGAGATTACCAGCTCACAACACTACGGTTTCGCTACAACGCCATTTTTCAGGGGCAATACTGACACTGTCCATTTTTACTGACACTGTCCAGGGGCAATACTGACACTGTCCATTTTAGAGGGGCAATACTGACACTGTCCATTTGTCCATTTTAGGGGCAATACTGACACTGTCCATTTTAGAGGGGACACTGCAATACTGACACTGTCCATTTTAGAGGGGCAATACTGACACTGTCCATTTTAGAGGGGCAATACTGACACTGTCCATTTTAGAGGGGCAATACTGACACTGTCCCATTTGTCCAGAGAGGGGCAATACTGACACTGTCCATTTTAGAGGGGCAATACTGACACTGTCCATTTTAGAGGGCACTCTCGGTAGTCCGTAGGCAAAGTGTTGGCCTCTCAACCAAAAGGTAGTGAGTTCGAGGCCCGCCAACGGTTGCAACATTTTCTCAAGTTTTTGTTTAGCAAAATCTCCCCCCTCCTGGTCATGGTAGATGGATCGACACCTAGTCCGACCAGAGACGGACGATAAAAAGGAGGTCCATGTGCAGATCACAACACTCTGAAACATGTTAAGCATCCCATTTTAGAAAATAATAACAACAAGAAACGATTCAAGCGTGATCAACGGTAAGAGAAACGGCTGCTGTAGCAGGTGTTGAAAAGAACAAGGAAATCAATGCCGGAATCTTCCTAGACGACGAAAGGAAGAAAAGTGCACAAAGGTCATAATAAGAGCTGAGAGGAAAAAAGAACGATTAAAAATATCGACCCACCAAAAATATCGGGATATAGGTCAACACCCTTGAGACAAAAGAGCAATCCATGAACAATCTACAATCACATCCTATAAATATTATGCAAAAAGGCAAACAAAATGTCAGCACATAGGGGAGTATTGTGGAATAGAAATGAACAAAAAGTTCCAGAAGCGTAAATAAAGTTATGGAATAAGAAGTCGAAAAAATGTTTGGATGATACAGACGTTGTGAAAATATCCCAGAAATTATGTTAACCTAATGTCGATACGAGAGTGTCTTTGTTACTTGATTTGATTTACCTACATCCACAACTAAAGTGATCTCGGGGTTTTTGGTAGGAGTTTCTATTCTGCCCGGATCGCCCTGTAAACAACCGAGGGATCTTTAACGTGCACAGAGTGTTGTGATCTGTACACGGGACTTCCTTTTATCGTCCGTCTCCGATGGGGCTAGGTGTCGATTCACCTACCTGGACCGAAGGGGGTTTCAACCGTTGGTAGGGCTCGAACCCACTACCTTTCGGTTGAGCCGCTGACACCTTGCTCCTGGACAATCAAATCCCTCAAAGAAGGCCAACAAGCAACAATCTTAAACAGAATTATTCTCGAGTTCCGTACTGTTTATGAATTTCTTGAATCTCTGGCAATAATGTGTTTGTTTCTTTGGAGTAAACCAACCCTGTCCACCTTTGCGGGGATCTCAGGGTGAATCCTTGGCAAACGTTTGTTTTCTGTTGTTCGTGATAAAAAGTTGTGATGAGCCTAGATCTAGATGTAGAGCTGCTTCATGGCATGCTAGAGGAATTGCATATATGACACCCCCTTCCTTGCAATGACCCACAGAAATGACCCTCAGAAAACGGATTTTTAGCCCATGATTGTAGCTCATGATTGTAGCTCATGACTGTAGCCCATGATTGTAGCTCATGATTGTAGCTCATGATTGTAGCTCATGACTGTAGCCCATGATTGTAGCTCATGATTGTAGCTCATGATTGTAGCTCATGACTGTAGCCCATGATTGTAGCTCATGATTGTAGCTCATGACTGTAGCGCATGGTTGTAGCGTATGCTTGTGGCTCATAACTGTAGCTCATGATTGAAGCTAATGATTGAAGCTGATGATTGAAGTTAATGATTGAAGTTAATGATTGTAGCTCATGATTGTGGCTCATGGTTGTAGCTCATGATTGTAGCTCATGGCTGTAGCTCATGGCTGTAGTTCATGACACAGTCGGCAACGGGCCAAAATCCTTGTGATTTCATTAACATGACATTTGCATGTTGCCGTTACAAACCAGAAAGCTATACACAACCAAGGCACACAAAAGAAAAAAGGAGACAGAAATCACACCCCCCAAAAAAAACAACACGAAATAACGCATTCATGCATATAACCCCCCCCCCCCCAAACCCCCCTCCAAAAAAACCCAACCCCCCCCCCCCAAAAAAAAAAAAAAAAAAAAAAACAAACAAAAAAACAACAAAGCCCCAATAAAAACAAGCTAATTAACAAAAATAAAACTGCCTTAAAAAAACCCTAACAAAAATAACCCCAACAACAACAACAACCCCCAAACAAACAACAAAAATCCCAGGCAACAACAGCATGGTTACGTTACAGAGTGTTTCAAAAAATAAAGTACACATCGTATTGTATACGTCAAACAATTGATGACGCAAGTCACTCACGTATCCCCTCCCCCTCCCTCTCCCCCAACCCCACCCCCCCCTCACCCAAGCACGTTAGTGAATGGCAACACGTCTGGCTATGTACGTCAAATTCTGTAAGAGAACAGTGTGTGTTCTTAATAATTGTATGAACACTATGAGACAAATGTTACAATTGTTTTGGTATAATATAGTATTATGTTGCACATATCTTAGTCACATATTGATTTAATGTGCGTAAGGTGTTTATGTGTGAAGAATAATTTATATCATTTATGTAATATAGTAAAAGCGTGTTGTATTTCATCATTGAATGTATTGTATGTAACTGTAACACCAAAACAATGTGCCATTTTTTTTTCCAGTCCTCTGTATAAGCAATTACAAAAACAGCAGCACAACAAGAACATCGGCCAGAGTAGTAGTAGTAGCAGCAGCAGCAGCAGCAGCAGCAGCAGCAGCAGCAGCAGCAGCACAGCAATGGTGAAACCATAGCAACCACAATAACATGAATTACAGATGCCATACTAACACCTGAAAATAATTCCAAAGAGAAGTTCCAAGGCTCATTACCGCGTAGCGCAAGCGGCTGTGTTACCATCGATGATGATTTAGTGATAAGAACGTTGGAAACAACAGAATGCCCTTCTCCTATAAAGATAAAGATGAGGGTGGATTTATAGTACGTATCCCCGCACAAGAGCAGGTTCACCCACTGTACATCATTTATGCTACAGCAGGCCATTTCATTCAAAGTCCTTCTCAACTCCTGGTGAAGCATACAATAAAAAAAATCCTGTTAGTTTAGGCTTTTAGTACTAACACTCTGACAAGATCTTTCTCTCCCTATAGCTTGGTTCTCATTCACACCTGAGTCAAGTGGGAAAAGTAGAGTGAAGAACCTTTGCTAAGATTACAACGTTGTGAAAAAACCCACCTGTGCCAGTCACGGGGGCTTAAACCAATGTCGTCCGTAGTGACCAGCTGCCCACACCACTACAGTTCAGCTACAGCGCCTATAGAGTGCTTGAGGGATAGATACCAGCAATACCATAGCAGCAACTTCATTGAATTTCACCAATGTAAACCACTCATGAGACCAAAGAAATGGACGAATGGAAGGGGTCAGGTTAATAGCGTGCCTTATGTCCATTTTCGCAACAACAAAAGCGAGACAGAGATAATTCTAGGAATGAATGGAAACCATGCTTCCTAAAAAGTGTGAAAATGATAGGATGAGAATACATCATGTTTACAGCCGTTTGAAAACATGAAATTCCCAAACCAACAGTGCCAAAGTCCATATTTTTTTGGGTAAATTTTTCTCTAAATGACGTAATTGTGACTTAGGTACATTATTGAAATCGTGCGTCTGCAAATATCATCAAACGACAGTTTAGAACCAACTCAAGACTTCAAGTCCTACACACCAACAGAACAATTCAAAAACTCGTTATGTTTTTTTTAAAAAGCACCGTAAACTGAACAACTTTTAGACATCGTACATAAACAAAACAGCAAATAGTTTCAAAACAGCAAATAATTCCCCAAAAACAGCAAATAGTTTCAAACAGCAACAATTTCAAAACAGCAAATAGTTTCAAAACAGCAAATAATTTCAAAACAGCCAATAGTTTCAAAACAGCAAATAGTTTCAAAACAGCAAATAGTTTCAAAACAGTAAAATAGTTTCAAAACAGCAAATATTCAGCCAAGAGTAAGTGTAAAACTCTAAACCGCAGTCTGAATTACTCCCTGGGACCTATCAAAATTCTCAATCCCGTTGCTTATCATTAAAGCCAAATAGAATTCTACAACATAAAATCACAGACACAGATACAGATAATACTATATTTTTAAAAGTAAATAAATAAATAAATACATAAATAAACAAATAAATGTAAATAAATAAATACATAAATGAATAAATAACTAAATAGAAATAAATGAATAATAAATAAATAGACAAATAAGTAAATAATAAATAAATAAAACAAATACATAAATAAATAAGTAAATAAATAAATAAGTAAAAAAATGGTCAAATAAATATAGTGTCCGTTGCCCTTTTCGCCGACGCCTCAAAGCGCTTAACATTCCTAAAAGAATTTACATTAATTTTCATATCAAATCTAGTAAATGACGTTCATAAGATATTAAATCTTAAATGTAAATCTAACCCTATAACATAGTGGTCCAGTGGTCTAGACTAAAGACGTTGTAAAATCATCGTAAATAGTTGACAAAATAAATGATTTTTCATTTTACCTTCTTGAAATCTGCAATATCAGATTACATTGGTATGTGCTGTTCATGAAGGTAAATTCATAACAATGATAACGAAGTGGAAATATAATGGGTTTGGTAACAAAGATCATCACGGTGGTGATGACGGCCAAATTACGACTGTAATTACACACATCAACGACGTGAATGACGACGAAAAATATAATTAATGTCATTGGTCGTCAATCAATAAATAAGATTTGAAACTAGTCAGCGTGCTTGAAGATAAAGATTAATGAAAAGCAAGGCAAAATAGAGATGACATCTAGCTATATACATAATCAACGATAAAGATGAGTGCAGTTTAGTGCAGCACAGGAAATGCGATCATATTGCTTTAAAAGCCTAAGTAATTATTCAAAAAAAACATTAACAGATTGAAAAGCTCCGGTAAACCTGCCCGTGAGTTGGAGATTCTAGGTGTTGTTCTTTTTCTTCCTACTGAAAGACGGTGGGTAGGGGATATTTTTTTTTACCCCAATGTAACTATGAGATTCCTCGATCGCTGAAGAAGGCAAACCAAAAGTCAAATCGATATCTGACTTTGAGCCAACTGAGGCATATAAGCGACGATGGTTGCCGTTTCAAGGGCGTCTCTTCGGAGCTCAAACGTCCCATCCCCATTTAAGAAGAAGAAAAGGTTCCGTAAATTAAACATTACGAACAACATCAATTCCTTTTTTCTGAATTTAATCGGTTATTAATCATACACACCTGAACGGTATTATTATCTTCTGAGAAAAAGGCTTCTTACGTTTTCTTAATAGGTCTATAAAATAATAAAAGTTATGACTATTTTGAAATTACTAGAAATGCATACAGTCTTATGTATAGGTTTCAGAGTCAAGATGTTCTATGGTGTTGTCAGTAATATGCATGCATTTACATAATGATGAGCAGTAACTTCTCAGTAAGTCTTTCGACTGTATTCCCCTTTAAAATCAGCACCACAATTAGTATTTCTAAGGATTCCTAATAACATTAATGAATAACATAATAGGGCAGTAAATAAAATTAAATACCTCGCAGATAAATATTTGCCTTTGCCTTTCATTAATCTTTTATCTTCAAGCGTACTGACTAGTTTTAAATCACACTATTGATTTAGTGCTGTACATAGTTACTCCTATTAGTTCACAAAATGGTATGCTAAGGACGTGGAGTGATATTAAAGCCTTGCAGGAACAAAGACAAGTCTTTACACAAAATAAGACAGGAAAAAAACGTTTTGACATCAATAGAATCGAACTCACGATTTCTGTGTCAACAGCATCGTAACGCCATGAACTGAAACAGTTTCAAATCATAGCTAACAAGCAACAAAACTACTACTTGAACTACTACTACTACGATAACAACTACTACTACTACTACTAAAAATGAGTGCTACTACCACCACTACTACTACTACTACTACTGCTATAACTACTACTACTACTACTACTACTACTACATGTTTGTTTGTTCTATTTAGAAACAAACATATATGTATTATGTACATGCAATTCTATATTACAGTTTGTGAATGTGCTTTTAGGTTTTGTATTGTTTAATTTTTTCTGCGATGGGTTTTTGTTGTTGTTTCGTTTTGATGAAGACTTATTTTCCAAAATCGAATTATTAAACTTTTACACGTACTGTCAGTGATCATAAAATAGAAATACTTGACAAGAAAGGTGACAATAATTCAACTATAGTAGATACCAACGTGAAGACGAAAAATACTTGATGTAGTACATTTACAATAAAAGACTTAATTGAAAACACACACATAACAACACATTAGCCTGTATAATAATGATACTACTACTGCTGTTTGCTTCTACTGCTACTACTGCTGCTGCTACTACTACTACTACTACTACTACTACTACTACTACTACTACTACTATTACTACTACTACTACTACTACTACTACTACTACTATTACTACTACTACTACTACTACTACTACTACTACTACTAATAATAATAATAATAATAATAATAATAATAATAATAATAATAATAATAATAATAATACTAATAATGCTACTACTAATAATAATGCTAATAATAATAATAATTATAATCATAATAATAATAATAATAATTATAATAATAATAATAATAATAATAATAATAATAATAATAATAATAATAATAATAATAATAATAATATTATTTATAAAGTGCTTTCAACGCAAAAGGGTTTCAAAACGCATAGTGTTCATAGACGAAAGGAAAATACAGAACCGAAACAGGAGGAAAGTAAGAAAAACTACAAAACAACAACAACAACAACACCACACTATTCTTAAGTTGTAACAAGAAAATGGATCAGTAAAAAAACTGCATGGAAATGACACACTGACAAAAATATTGAAAATTAACAATGGGATAAGCGAAATCCTGTTAGTATGTTTTGGGTTGAGGAAATATAAAGCTATTGGCTTAATAAACGAACTCTTAGTTTGACCTCATGAAAGTGCAAGAAGTAAAGCACAGTTCCTTTAAGGTCATTACGGCCCATAGAACCAAAGCTTATCGTGAAGCGGGACAGTCGATAATAAACACCTCTTGGACAGGACGCTACTCTGACGCAGACTTTTACACTCAAGCTAGTGCAAGCACCCATTTGCACCTGGATCGAGTGGGGAGGGGAGGGAGGGGAGGGAGGGAAATGCGTCTTTAAACGTTTTTCCCAGGGAAAATAATACCGTGACTTGCTTTGTCGGAATTCGAACCCCGTAACCCCACGACCCCAAGTACGGTATCCCAACCGCTCGGCCACCGACGCCTCATAGACGAAAAGGAAAACACAGAACTGAAACAAGTGGAGAAGGGAACCCAATATCACTACTCTACAACTGCAACAAGAAAATTGGTAAATAAAAGAATCTTATAGACTTAAAGTGCAAGTATCTGACATAAACTATGTTCTCTCTCTCTCTCTCTCCCTCCTCCCCCTCCCCCCTCCTCCCTGGTAGAAGGTAGGAAAGACAAAGAAAAAATCCATTCCAGTCTGTAGGGCAATCCATCGTTCACATGTTTAGTATTCGCGGCAAACTACACGACCAGATACTACTAATTCGCCTCGAGGCAAAGAACAGTTTACGGACGTGAAAAGGCTCTTTAGTCTCATAATGGCCATGAATCCGTTTGGGCTGTGGAGAGGGAACCCGTGAAAATGACTATTAAAATTAATACGCTTGCTAAGGCCTTTGGCGATTAGTGACCTGCATTAAACAGACTAGCAGACTACCAGACTAGCAGATTAGCAGATCTATTCTATTCATTGGTGTTTTCATACGGTCCATTGACCACGATGAACGAATAGACAAATACAGACGTTCCCTAGTTAAAAACAATTTTCTACAAAGTTTTGAGAGAAATGGCCGAACGTTGTCCTAAGTTGACATGTCCAGTTCTAATCTCCAACACTATTTATGTACGGTGGATAGAAATGATGTTTTTGACAACGCCTTCCCACGCCTTCCCTTTAATATATTATTATGTACATCTTGTCGCAGTACAATGTGACCTGTACATTTTATCTTTGATTTGATTTGATTTTGATTTGGATTTACCCACATCCACAACTAAGGTGATCTCGGGGTTTTTGGGTAAGGTTTTTAATTTTTACCCGGACTTCCTTGTAAACAGCCAAGGGATCTTTAACGTGCACATAGGGCTGTGATCTGCACACGGACCTCCTTATCGTCCGTCTCCGATGGGACTAAGGCGTGTCGATCCACCTACCTGGGCCAGAGTAGACATTGCTCGAAAAACTCGAGAACATTTTCAACCGTTGGCGGGGGCTTCGAACCCACTACCTTGTGGTTGAGACATCGACACCTTGCCTCTGGACTACTAAGTCCCCTGTCACAGATTTGCACCAGAGTGAACACAATGTGGAAGTGAAATGAATTAGAATTAGAAAACGCTCTAACCTTAAAAAACCACCCTAACCAACAGAACCAGTACAAAATTTAAGATAATCCAGAACACAATGCTCTACAATTATATCATGTAAGCAAAACAAGGTACATAATGTCAGATATTCACCACATAATATACCATTACACTTTGTCTCTTCTCACACGCAGACATACTGACGCATGCTTACAAATAATTTCCTGATGAATAGAGAGTGAAAGCTAATGCATTCAGAGCAGTAACTTCACTCACACTATTTCCCTGCTCAGCTAAGACCCTGAGCGACACGCCCCCTGAGAAAGTCTAGAGTTTTTCATCATCTTTAACACACGTCCACGCAGTGGCTCTGTGTTGGCTTGTTTCTTGCCACCAAGTTTGTTTTTGCTAAATCACGTCACAAGGCTAGACCGAAGCAATCACCAAGTCAGAAGTAATGTCGATCAAACGATTACAGTATCGATTCCCGGATCAATTCGGCAATCTACAGCAAGCTAAAATATTCACCCTTTCAATATTCATCGTTCCTAAAGCCAACCAAACGTGACTACAGACAGTTTGATTTATTATTTAACAATTTTATATATATATATCCTTTTCCTCAAGAACACAGGATGACTATTATTTTCATTGGGACTTTTCGAATACATTACATTGTGTTATGACATTATGTACCTTGTAACATATGGAATGGTATACCGGTACCAACCTGATGAATTTCGCACAATAAACGTTTCTGTAATAACATTTCTTTAAAGTTGTGCTTTTCTGCGGAGATTCGACGGTCCAGAGGTAATGTATAAGCCTTTCAACCAGAAGGTTGAGAATTCGTGCCCCGACAGGTTGAAACATTTTCTCGATATTTCGGGTGAGTCGGCCTAGTCCCATCGGAGACGGGCGATGCGAGTCCCATCGTGTGCAGCAGATCCCTAAACTGTTAACTTTTATGTCATCATGGCTGTTTACAGGGCAGTCCAGGAAAACGCAAAGCTTTAACCAAAAATCAGATCACCTTACTTGTGGATGTGGAAAATAATCGAATGAAATAAAATGAAACCACCCTGAAATTTCTACCTGTACTGTAACAATTCTACCTGGGAACCTATACGTCTATTACATGCAGCATACTATTATTCTGTTATTTGCATTTCCCCTAGTCTCGTGTGTGTCCCTTGCAATAATACATCAGTCAGGATGAGACAAATCAGGGGTTCCCTATCTGCGGTGCATGAAGGCCCCCACACCCCTAGCAGGGTGCGGGAAGTCCATCTCAGGGGTTTCTGGGACGTTGCTTCGGTTCGTAGCACGCGTCCATATCATAGCAAGGCGATGGGTGCCGACACAGAGGTCAAATAACAACATATCTCGAAACACTATGGGACAGGGTCCACTAAATGCTTTAATTGTTATGTCAGCTCAATAGGTTTAATATGGACTATGAATACTTTAAACCAAATAGTCACCAATCGATTTGCATCATTGAAGACCAAAAAGAGCTCAATTTTTACACAGAAAAGGAAAAGCAAGTACGTGTGACGTCATATTCCTTTTTATTAACGTTAATTAAAGCGTCCCTATAGGTGTGTAAGGGTTAAATCCTCTGATGTCATGGTCTAATGAACTAAATATTTACTCGTATGTAGATAGAATAACTCAGTTTATACTTTTCATTATACATATAATTATGCCCATCCTTAATATATTCTTATTCTGTCCTTTCTCTAATAGTTTTAAACTTATGGAGGTCTGGTTTAAGTTTACAAGCCTATACTATCATGATTACATCATCGACTCTACTTCCATTACAGTTTATTGATAATTATCAAAGCAATAAATAGAACACAACGTTGCATTGCCTATCTCGTTGATGGCGTCAGTAAACGTAATGGGAGGCATAGAGAGTGTCACAGGTGGCGGTCAGGAATCGTGATGGAAATTAAAATTAATTATTCAGGCCGAAATGAATTAGAAATTCAGTAAGTTTTACGCGGTAACAGCGATATCATATTATATGTTTTCTACAAGGTACGACATGATACTTGTACAGAGAAGGAATTTGAGGAGAGGTAGAGGGAGAAAGAGGGGGGGAGAAGAGAGAGAGAGAGAGAGAGAGAGCGAGAGAGAGAGAGAGAGAGAGAGAGAGAGAGAGAGAGAGAGAGAGAGAGAGAGAGAGAGAGAGAGAGAGAGAGAGAGAGAGAGAGAGAGAGAGAGAGAGAGAGAGAGAGAGAGAGAGAGAGAGAGAGAGAGAGAGAGAGAGAGAGAGAGAGAGAGAGAGAGAGAGAGTATGGCACTTTAAGGGTGTGCTCATTATAGTTTATCATAAAAGGTTGAGAAAATATACGTTTTGCAGCTATCATAAGACACCGTCTCACCCTTCCCAGTGCAATTTACTCTTCCACGAAAGCAATTAGAGAGACGTGGGACTAGCAAGAGGCGATGGAAGTGACGAATACCGACACCAGATGAAATAATGAGAGCTCCATATCAATGAACAGAGACGGAAAAAATACAAAATGAATAGACAGATGAACGTTGTTGGGGTGTACTTAGCATCTTTGTTAGTGCGCCCTCTTTTTCATGGCAAGGCGATGGGTGCCGATGCAATGGTTGCAGTTTTGATTCTGTCTGTTTCTCAAATATTCTTTTTTTTTTTTTGCACCGTCCATTCCTTTGTATTTGATTCGACTTCGTTAATAATACAGGGCTTCAAAATAATTTATTTCAAGTTTATTCATCATCCTCCATAAGCTGTAGAAAATACTGACATTACTATTAAACTGTGCTGTTATGACCATAGTTAATACTACAGAGAAAACAAAATCAGAATCTAATCAGAGAACGCTTATGAGTATGAAAACTCGGATATATCTCATCAATGTTATGCCTCCTCAGCTTCTGACACATGTCGAAAATAATTTGATTTGCCCTCAAACCGTTCCGAGCGTCTCCCATTCCATACTCAACGGTCAGCTAGGGCTATTCAGCTTAGCATGTTAAAGGAAAACTTGACAGCTCTGGTCGCGGAGTTTGTTTAGTTTTTCTCTCCTTCTCCTTTTTCCTCCGCCTCCGCCTCCGCTTCATCCTCCTCATCCTCCTCTTCCTTCTCCTTCTCTCTTTTCTTTTTCTTTTTCTCCTCCTTTTTTTTCCTCCTTTTCTTTTTCTTCCTTTTCTTTTTCTTCTCCTTTTTCTTTTCTTTCTCGGTTTTCTTTTTCTTCACGTCTTTCTATTTCATCTTCTTCTTCTTCTTCTCCTTCTCCTCCCTCCCTCCTCCTCCTCCTCCTCCTCCTCCTCCTCCTCCTCCTCCTCCTTCTTTTCCTTTTCTTCTTCCCCTTTTGTTGTTGTATTTCTTTCTCTTCACCAAGTGATGTGTGGATTGTGAGACGACAGCACTTGCCTTTAAGAATATCAAATGAGCCAAGCGTTTATTTTAGACTTCCTATTTACGTGACATTATAGAAAGGGTTTTGATGACCACTGACGCTTGACAGGTCAGTTTGGGCAGCAATCTGTCGATGTATATTTATGTTTTTAGAAGACAAAAAATCATTTATTCTCACTTTATCCTCATTCTTTGTCGATCAAAAATCGGAACAAACAAGCAAAAAGATGTCGGAAAATGATAATGCCTTTAAGTCATGCACATACGTGGATGAACATTAAAATCTATTAAGGACAAGACCATCACTCACGGAAGGCGTGAGTTAAAAATGTTAAGACAACAGCGAGGCAAGAACCATATCGAAGAAAGTGAAGGAAGTGACATTGAATAATATTAAAGCCTCATAGGAAAGATGAGACAAAAACAAGGAACAGACAGAGAACAAACCCTGGACACCATGAAGTTCGAACACGTGACCTTTGCGTCGGCACCATCGTCTCGCCATGGAAGGAAATCGTGATACAAACCGAGCTAACTCCACTAGTGAGATTTAATATTATTCAATGTCTTTCTTCTTTTTTCTTTATCAGCTCCCATTCTACCTTCCGGTATATGGGTTTTAGATCTCGAGATGATGTTTCTCCAGGCTGCCCTGTCTTGACATTTTCTGTTTCATTTCAAATTAAAATTTCTTTGCGTTAATGCCTCTTTTATATCTTCTTCCCACTTTCTCCGAGGTCTGCGTTTTGGTCTTTTACCTTGAGTTTTAGCACTGAATACTGATTTAGCTATTCTATTGTCATTCATTCTGTTAATATGCCCAAACCATCTCAGTTGATTTGTTTCTATCTTAGTTTTTATGCCATCTGCTTTGGTTTGATCTCTTATTGTTGTGTTTCTGATTTTGTATCTTTTAGTTTCCCCTACTACTCTTCTTAGATATTTCATTTCAGCTGCCTGTACTCTACTGTATTCTCTACTGTCTAAGGTCCAGGTTTCACTGCCATAGAGGAGAGTAGGACAATAAACTGTGTTGTATACTGCCATTTTGGTTTTTGTTGACAATTCTTGTTTACCTACAAATGCCTTTCCTATGATGGTTATATATTGCACTTGCCTTTTTGGATTTCTGGCTGATTTCTTCTCTTAATTTTCCTCTGAATTAATCATTACTTCTAAATAATTGTAGTTTTGAACTTGTTCTAAATTCTCCCTGCCTAATTTAAGATTGTGTGTTTTAGCTTCCCTAGTTACTAGCATTGTTTTGGTTTTCTTTGCATTTACTCTCTTTCCTCTTTTAATTCATTATTCATTATATTCATATTAGACTGGAAGTCCCTTCTGATTTTCCAAACAGAACTAAATCATCAGCAAACGAAAGCATTGATACATTTATGGTTTGAGTTTCCACATACCTACATTCATTTTCTTTATTTTTGAGGATGCCTTTGCAACTGAATCCATAAATGTGATAAACAAAAGAGGACTTAGGATACAACCCTGTCTTATTCCTATATCTACATCAAATTCTTCAGATATTTCTCAGCTACTCTCACTGCACATGTTAATTTATTGTAAAAATGTTTAATGGCTTCTATTAAATTTTGCTCTACGTTGTGTTCTTTTAAGGAATGCCATGGTTCGTCCCTCCTCACAGTGTCAAATGCCTTTTCTAAGTCAATAAAACACAGGTGCAAGTCAATGTTTCTCTCAAGGAATGTTTCTATTATTTGTCTAATTGTAAATATGTGATCTTGTACACTTCTTCCTGGTCTAAATCCACTCTGATGTTCTTCAATCTAATCCTCTACTCTTTTCCTTAGTCTCATTTCCAAATTCCTGGCATACACTTTTCCTGGTACGCTAAGTAGTGATATCCCTCTATAGTTTGAGCATTCCATAGTTGATCCTTTCTTGTGTATTGGTACTCCGTTTCCTATTCCAGTTTCTGGCACCTGTTTGGACTTCCATGCTTGTTGACATATTGCATGTAGTAGTTTGTCTGCCTCTCTCCCTTGGTTTTTTATCATATCTGAATAAATTTCATCTGCTCCAAGGGTTTTTTCCTTAATTTCACTTTTCTTATAGCTGTTTGGAGTTCTTCCATTGATATATCTACATCTTCAGCTGTCTCATCTGGATTACTTGTTACTCTTAATAATTGATCTGTACTCCTTGTTTCATATGTTCTGGAGGGATTGTTTAATTGTTGAAAATACATTCTCCACGATTTTACTGTCTCCTTTCATTATTTCTCCTTTGGCGTTCTTAATTTGTCGTATTGGGCATGTTTTGGTCTTTCTCATGCTCTTCATTGCTCCCAGAACAGCTTTTGATTTCCTTGATGACTTTCTTGAAACCTTTGTCCAAACTCTTCCCACTGTTCCTGTTTTGCTTTCCTAATTTCATCTTTGGTGATAGCTCTTTTACTCACGTAATCTGTCCTAACCTCTGGTCTCTTTGTTTGCAAGTATTTCTTCCAGGCATCCTTCTTTTCTTTGATCTTAGTCTAGACATTATCATTCCACCATGCTGTTATTTTCCAATCTCCTTTAATTTGTTTCCTACTACAGACCTCTTCAGTACAACTGAGGAGTGTTTCTTTATACATTTCCTACTTTTCTTCTATTGTGCTATCATTCAGATCCATCTGTCTTTCACCCATAAATCTTTTTATCCTGGATTGGTACATCTGTTTTACTATTGGTTTATTTAGTCCTTTTATTTTGAGTTTAGTAGCTTTCTTCTCTTTTCTTTTCTGTATGTTTTCTTCAGTTAGTAATCTCATTTTGGCTATCACTAGGTAATCATCACAAAAATATTTCAGCTCCTCTGTTTACTCTAGCATCCATTGTACTGTTAAAAAGAGAGCTGCTAATTATTATGTAGTCTATCATTGACTTTTCACATCTGTCTTCATTTACTCATGCATATTTGTGGATATCTTTATGAGGAACAAATGTGTTAACTATTTTCATGTTATTCTTTAGGCAAAAATCTATTAAACTGTCTCCATTTGGAGAAGTTGTTGTCTCTCCTTCTCTACCTATTTCATCTCGTGATGTTTCTACATTTTTGCCTGCTCTAGTGTTTAAATCTCCTATATCCATTAATTCCTGTTTGGGTTTGAGATTCTCTGCAGCTATTTGTAAATCATTTTCGTAGATATCTTTTTCTTCTTTGGTGGCATATTCCTTTGGTCCATAAGCTATTAATAATTTAATTTCTCTTCTTTTTGGTTTAATATTTACCTCTAATAGCCGTGGGCTTACAAATTTCCAACTTTCTAGTAGCATTTCTTGCCTTTATGCAATAGGTGGCCTACTCCTGCTCTGGCTCTATCTTTGACATCTACTCCTGAGAAGATTAAAGTATGATTTGGTCCTACATTTTCTATTCCTTGTCCTTTTTTCTTTGTTTGTGTAATAGCCAACAGGTCTAATTTGAAATGTTCCATTTCTTCAGCTAATTTTAACTCCTTTCCATTAATTGCCCTAACATTCCATGTTCCAAAAATCCCAGTCCGTGTTCTTTTCCAGAGTCGTCTTTGAAAGTTCAAGCCGGTATATCATTGTATATATTACTTTGAATCCATTTGGTTTTGGATAAGCTGGGGATTGGCCCACTGTACCCTAGGTAGATGGTGGGGCTGCCACCTTGAGGCCCCTTACCAGGCCTTGTTACTTTCTGTCTGGGTTAACTCCCTTAGCCTTAAGTCATTCAAGATCAGCTTGCAAGGCAGCAGGCTGTTATTGTCTGTCAGGGTTAACTCCCTTAGCCTTTGGTCAGTCAAGACCGACGTGCAAGGCCGCAAGTTGTTTTCTTTCAGGGTTAACTCCCTTAGCCTTTGGTCAGCCAAGACCTGCCTGGAAGGCAGCAGGGACTCGTGGAGGGCGGGATCATCTACTCTCCCCGTACAGGTGTTTACCTGTCCACTGCCCGGTTATTCAATGTCATCTCCTTCAATTAAAAAATGTTGAAGGTTTATTTTTTCTTCTTCTTTCTTTTTCTTTCTGTTCTTGTTTGTTTGTTTTGTTGTTTTCCCCCAAACTCATAATATCATGTCATGTACTGTGTACATTTTCCTCACGCTAACTTTTACATTTCCCATGTCTGGTCCTCAACACCTTCTCAAATCTGAGTGGTGCCCTTGTATTAACGAACGACAAAGCACATTCAAAACAAACAAAAAAGGAATTGGTATTGCTGTCAATCTTGTTAAAATATTTTTCTCCTTTTCCTGAATCTTACATAACCATTTCTCTTGCTTCTAATAATTAGATACTTACATCAATAAATCTATCACTACTTGCTTTTTCGAGAAGAATGTTAATAGACAAGAATCCCCCTAACAAGCTCATCCATTCAGACAACAAATTTTAAAAAATAACAAGAACAAACAAGTGATCAAAGATCGACTTTCCCATGCTCATAGTTGAGCGTGGGAGGAAAATTAACCCGGAGAACACTCTGGTTCTCTTCTATGGCATACGGCATAATGTAATAGTTTGCCAATAATTGTTTTACACTGCAGCCCCTCCTTCACGTGCGTCGATTCCAGAAAGACCTGGCTGCCCACATTTTGGTGCAGAACAACAGAAGACAACATGCTTGAAGTGGCGGTGGGGGGGGAGAGGAGAGGTGGGGGTGGTCGAACTCGGGTCACCTGTGTGAGTCAGACGCTCTACCAACTGAGCTCGGGGGGGGGGGTGGGTTTACTCGAAAAAAAAAGAAAAGAAAAAGCCATTGTTGTTTTAACCTGTCGAGCAACCGTTCGGTTAAGATGGCAACACCTTGTCTCTTGACCACCGATGCCTTCCCTCCCTCACCCACCCCCACCCCGTCCTCTTAATGTGTAAGATACGTTTCAGCTGGATTCTTACTGATACTAGAGAACCCTTAAAATAAAAATGGCTACCATAACGCTTAAGCCGGGGAATTCAGTGTGCGGCTTAATTGTCTTAACGGTCGGAAGGGAGGAAAGGCCCCATAAAATTGTCTTAACGGTCGAGAGGGGAGGAGGGAGGCCGCATAACGAACATTCGGACCGCTACGTAACGCATAACTCCTCTTCCACCTCCCCTCCCTCTTCCTTGAATGCCAAAACTCGCCCGACCCTAACAAGACACGGTTTGCTTCTCAGTCGTTGGAACTAAGGCACCGAGCCATTTTGGTGTTTGGGGAAGCTGACGTCCATGGTACCGTCTGGCAGGCAAGCAAGGGTCGAGGAAAGCGGTCATCAGACGAAAGTCTGCGGGTTTGAGTAATTGGCTTTTCCCGTTCATGAATTCGATAAGGGAGAAAACAATTGACTGCATCGGACGTGCGTTTTGTTGGTAAAAAAAGTTTGTCTGACCGCATACCAAGCGGTTTGCTTGTGTCTTTTGTTTCCTGGCAGGACAGCGACTGTTTGCATGGAAGAAAGGGAAAGCCCTTATAATTAAAAATTAAATTTGTAAGTGAGATGACAGCGTCCTTTAGTCATAATGTTAATGCTTATATACCGGTAATAGAAACAATCAAACAAGTTGAAAAACTTGTACAAATTCCATGCATAGGTTTCTTTTTCGGATTATGTATAGCTATCCAAACCCCCACCCCCACCCTTCACCCAGCCCCAGGAAAGAAAGAACTTTTTAATCAAATTATACCATTGAATGTCTTGATCCGTACGTGGGCCTCTATTTTGCTTTCTCGTGAGTTAGACAGTCTCGCGATGTGCTTGCTTTAGTTACTGGCAACTCGCTTGCCTTGCGCTTGGCAAGCTGAACCCTACGGGAACGCTGTGCTTGAAAAGCATAAGAAAGCCCGTTGCCCAGTGCTTGGCTACAGAACGGTGTGCTTGAAAAGCGTAAGAAAGCCGTTTACCTAGCGCTTGGCTACAGAACAGTGTGCTTGAAAAGTGTAAGAAATCCACTTGCCTAGCGTTTGGCTACAGAACGCTGTACTTGAAAAGCGTAAGAAATCCGCTTGCCTAGCGTTTGGCTACAGAACGCTGTACTTGAAAAAAGTGTAAGAAATCCGCTTGCCTAGCGTTTGGCTACAGAACGCTGTGCTTGAAAAGCGTAAGAAGGCCGTTTGTCTAGAGTTTGGCTACAGAACGCTGTGCTTGAAAATTGTAAGAAATCCGCTTGCCTAGCGTTTGGCTACAGAACGCTGTACTTGAAAAGCGTAAGAAGGCCGTTTGTCTGGGAGTTTGGCTACAAAACTCTGTAGGTCTACAGAACGCCAGTCCTAGAAAAGCTGTAAGAGGCCGTAAGACAAGAGTATGGCAACAAACTCTTGTATTGAACAAGCGATAAGAACACCGATTACCAAGCGCTTGTCAACAGAACGCATGTGTCATTGACAAGCGTACGCAAGCCCGCCACGCGGCCCACGATAGGCTCATGGAGGAAGAGGAACGATCCCCTGCCCGCGCCTCGCCACACCGCGAATGACTAATATGCTAATCACGGGCAGTCAAAAGCGGTTACTGGCAGCCACACTAGCTGCAGTTTACATCCCCCCCAATTCTTTCTCTTGTTTTCCGCTTTGAATGACCCAAAACCAGAAAATATTATACCACCTCACCGGTGTTAGCCAATAAGCAGGAACAGTACAAGTGTCACGTTACCCATTCACTTCAGGAGGTGCCACGCCAACGAACATCTAGACTGTCGAATGGATCATCTGCGTTCCGACTACGCGTCAAGGCACTGGGACCCACACAACAACCCGAAACAGCTAACCGTTGCCTGTAACACTCCGCTTTCCTGATTGCAATGCTCATGTAGTCACGGAAACACATA
>JAXRKP010002838.1:5000-30000 GCA_037039925.1 Doris montereyensis
GGTAGCTAGGTAAATCTGGGATGGGATGATTATTCGATCTATTTATGAGTACAAGTTAACATCATCAACAACAACAACAACAACAACAACAACAATAATATTTTCGTATGGTATCACTTCAGAATTAATGGATGATCCCGTAATACCTGGACAGGCGAAAAGGAATAGTAATGGAGTGTGTGTGTGAAGGACACGGCTCCAAGAAAGGTATTTATTGATCAGCACTATAGTATACATGACGTACTGCTTTTGACTCGATTTTATCCACATCCACAGTTCATGTCATTTGAATGATTTTGGAAGGAAATATTATATGTACAAAGTGTTGTTTGGAAGGAAATATTATATGAACAAAGTGTTGTTGGGAAGGAAATATTATATGAACAAAGTGTTGTTTGGAAGGAAATATTATATGAACAAAGTGTTGTTGGGAAGGAAATATTATATGTACAAAGTGTTGTTTGGAAGGATATATTATATGAATAAAGTGTCGTTTGGAAGGAAATATTATATGAACAAAGTGTTGTTTGGAAAGATATATTGTATGTACAAAGTTTTGTTTGGAAGGATCTATTATATGAACAAAGTGTTGTTTGGAAAGATATATTATATGTACAAAGTGCTGTTTGGAAGGAAATATTGTATGTAAAAAGTGTTGTTTGGAAGGAAATATAATATGAACAAAGTGTTGTTTAGAAGGAAATATTATTATATGTACAAAGTGTTGTTTGGAAGGAAATATTATTATATGTACAAAGTGTTGTTTGGAAGGATATATTATATGTACAAAGTGTTTCTTGGAAGGAAATATTGTATGTACAAATTGTTGTTTGGAAAGAAATATTATATGTACTAAGTGTTGTTTGGAAAGATATATTATATGTACAAAGTGTTGTTTGGAAAGATATATTATATGTACAAAGTGTTGTTTGGAAAGATTATTATATGTACAAAGTGTTGTTTGGAAGGAAATATTATATACAAAGTGTTGTTTTATATGTACAAAGTGTTGTTTGGAAGGAAATATTATATGTACAAAGTGTTGTTTGGAAGGAAATATTATATGTACAAATTGTTGTTTGGTACAAATTGTTGTTTGGAATGAAATATTATATGTACAAATTGTTGTTTGGAAGGAAATATTATATGTACAAAGTGTTGTTTGGAAGGAAATATTATATGTACAAAGTGTTGTTTGGAAGGAAATATTATATGTACAAAGTGTTGTTTGAAGGAAATATTATACCAAAGTGTTGTTTGGAAGGAAATATTATATGTACAAAGTGTTGTTTGGAGGGATATATTATATGATATATTATATGAACAAAGTATTGTTTGGAAGGAAATATTATATGAACAAAGTGTTGTGATTTACACACGGAGACTCCCCTTTTATCGCTCGTCCGTGTATGATGAGACTAGTGGCGCCGGTGTGAGCGGTTAGGCTGCCGGACTGGGGATCATGAGGTCACGTGTTCGAATCTTAGCAAAGCTAGGTCTGATGTTGTGCTCCTTGGGAAAGGCATTTGTCAACTCTGCCCAGGTGCAAATGGCTACAAATACTAGCTTGAGCGTAAAAATATGAGCCATACTAACGTCCTGGTCAGAAGGTGGTTATATTATCATTTTTTTACGCTTCACGCTATTGAAACCGGAATAAATTATGGGTCTTAACGACCTTGAAGGAACTTTACTTGCTGGTGAGACTAGGGGCCGTAAACAAAGACTATGCGCAAGTTGTGCTGCGCCTGGCGCAGCTAGTCACACGCACACGTGCGGAACTTTTGCCCTGGCCGGTAAACTAAGACTGTGCCTGTCTAAAGTAGTGCGAAACTTGCTGCGTCAACGCAGTGTTCGCGGTTTCTAAGTGATCGGTTGTATTTGACTTACCGCGCATGCGTTTGCCCATAATGATAACATTTCCTTTGTTGAGTCTACTTTCGAAATCAGATTCAATCGACTTCAAACCTTGTTTGAGCTTTGACTTCAGACGAAGAACAGTTCACGATAGAAATCAATACTTTCAAATTTGACATAGCACAAAAATGAGCGAAAATATAAACAAAATCGGAGACCTCCCATGTGTAGGGGAAGAATTAAGATCCAGTTTAGAGCTATCTCGGTCTACCGTTACCATTCTAACTTGCTGAGCTTTCTGCTGAAATTAGGCCTACTCATCCACATGAATTCAATCCATAAACATAACCACAACATGTAAACTGACATTTCAATCTTGTCATCTTCTGTTCTCTCCTCTTCAGTTCGTCTTTTTCGTTTTCATTGCCATTGTTGTTTTCACTTGCTTATCCTCGTCATTTTCTTCTTTTTTTTAACTTTTTTTCTTTCTTCTCGGTTTTTGTCATATTTCTTCCATTTTTCGTCCTCTCCGTCTCTCTTCAATTTTTTCATCTTCATCGGTTTCACTGTCTTTCTTCATTGTTTTCGTCTTCTCCATCCTTCTTCAATTTTTTTGTCTTCTATGTCACTGTCGATTTTCTTTAGTTTTTTAGTCTCGTCCTTCAATTTTTTCACCTTCTTCATCTCTCTTCAATTTTTTCATCTTTATCGGCTTTACTGTCTTTCTACAATGTTTTCATCTTCTCCGTCTCTGTGGTTTTTCTTCATTTTTTTCGTCTTCTGATATCTGTCTTCCATTTTTCATCTTCTCTATCTCTCTTCAATTTTTTCATCTTCTTTGGTTTTCCGTCTTTCTTCAATGTTTTCATTTTCTCCGTCTCTGTCGTTTTTCTTTGATTTTTTCATGTTCTTCGCCTGTGTTCAATTTTTTTGTCTTCTTCTTGTTTTACCGTCTTTCATTTTTTTCGTCTTTTCTACCTTTTTCAAATTTTTCGTCTTCTCCGTCTTTCTTCAATTATTTAATTTTTCTCCGTCTTTTCATTCAATTTTTTCGTTCTCCTCGTCTTTCTTCAATTTTTTCGTCCTTTCCATTTTCATAAATTTTTTCACATTTCCCGTCATTCTTCAATTTTTTCCGTTTTTGTTAAGTTTTAGTAATCTTCTCCATCTTTCTTCAATTTTTCTTTTCCGTCTTTCTTCAATTTTTTAGTTTTCTCCATCTATCATTATTCAGGTTTTTCGCCTTCTCAGCCTGTATTCAATTTTCGTCTTCTCCGATTATCTTTAAATTTCTTTGTCTTTTCCAACTTTCTTCCCTTGAAATGGAGACTCAAAGTTTTTACAGTTTCAGCTGGCTTGGGGCCAGTTGTGGATCTACGGCTTAACCCGTCCATCGGCGATCGGGTTGGCTCCATTGAATACATTGGGCAAAATGCGAGCCACCCTTTCAATGCAGTGGCTCGTAAAACTTTTCGGGTGCAGGTTTACTCTTGGTATTTTGGGCTGAGCTCTCAGTGGCAAATGCCTTTTTTTCGGCAATCGAAAGGGTGGGCAGGTCCATGTTTCTCATTGGGATTTTCTAGCTTTGTCCCTAATTGAATCTACCAACCCCTTCCCAAGAAGTAGTCAGAGGCATTCATCGAGTTGTCCATAAGGAGCGGTCCATTTCAAAACCTAGGTACTATTATCTTGTCTGTCTGATATCCTCAATTTTTCAACTTCTCCGTATTTGATGTCTTTCTTATTTTTTTGTCTTCTCCGTCTTTTTTGTATTTTCATCACCTTATGTGATTCTTCATGGTTTTTGACAAATTCTTTGTCATTTTTCTTTATCTTTCATGTCTTTTGTAGCCTTTTTTAAACCTCTTTTTTCTATTATGCCTTTGCCGCATTTCTCCATGTTGTTTGTCTTCTCCATCTTTCTATCAATTTTTTCGTCTTCTCTGTCTTTCTAAATAATTTGATCGTCTCCGTCTTTCTTCAATTCTTGTGCCTGGTCTATTATTCTTCAAATTTTTCATCTTCTCCTTCTTTGTCGTCTTTCTTCAATTTTGTCGTCTTCTCCATATCTTTGCACAATATTCAACAATCAATCAATACCGGATTCGTGCCAGAAGATTGGATTTCAGCAAACATCACAGCTGTTTATAAAAAGGAAGACGTGACATTGCTTCGAACTACCGCCCAGTATCCCTAACTTCATTTCTTGCAAAGTACTGGAGCATATCTTTTACACGATAATCAATCACCTGGAAGAAAACAACGTACTGGTAGTCTTGACTACCAATATGGATTCCGTAAAGCACCATTCCTGTGAAACACAACTTATATCAACACTAGAGTCGATAGCTAAATCAATAGATGACAAAAAACAGGTTGACCTACTAATCCTTGATTTTAGTAAGGCTTTTTGACACTGTACCCACTCAACGCCTCCTCCAAAAACTAGAGAATTATGGAATAAGAAACACCAACGATATATCCGATAATGAAACAAACAACCAACAGCTCCTGAAATGGTTTGAAAGTTGGCTCGGTGGTAGGACACAAAGAGTAATCCTAGAAGGAAAATCAAGCGAACCTTGTCATGTCCTATCTGGAGTCCCCCAGGGCACAGTCCTTGGACTTCTCTGTTTTTTAATATTCATAAATGATCTTGGGAAAAATCTGTCCCCTGATACAAATCTTAAACTGTTTGCAGACGACAGCCTGTTGTTTCGAGAAATAACAAACAAAGCCAGTGCAGAAAACCTTCAAAGAGATCTGTCAACCCTTGAAAAATGGACTGATTGAGTGGCATATGAAACTCCATCCATCAAAGTGCTATGTGATGAACGTTACACCAAAACGAAAGCCAGTCATATATGATTATACCCTCATGAACGAGCATCTGGAACACGTTCAAAGCATACCATATCTGGGAGTCCGCCTCAACAACAAACTCCAATGGGATGATCATATAAATGAAATCACATCAAAAGCAAATAGATGCCTTGGGTTTATCCACCGAAACTGCGTCAATGCCCCATGCAAATTAAATCTCAGGCATACACAGCACTTGTTAGGCCGACGCTAGAATACGCTAGTGCTGCATGGGATCCACACCACCAATACCAAATTGACCAAATTGAAAAAGGTACAGAGACGGGCAGCGCGAGTTGTAAAAAAAATGCTGGTCAAGAGAACAAGGATGCGTGACTCAAGCATTACAGGAACTTAACTGGTCTTCTCTGGAAACCCGCCGAAAACACTCTCGCCTCACACATATTTACAAAGCAATAAACACAGACACATCAACCGTGAAAATCCCAACTTATTTTTCTCAACGCAACAATGAATATACTCGCTCAACAAGAAATCATCACCAGCAAAAATTCATCAACCCACATACCCGGACCAACATTTACAAACACAGCTTTTTCCCTCGAACCATCTGCGAGTGGAATGCCCTGCCAAATAGAGTCATCAACAGCTTATCTGTTGACCAATTTAAACGTGTGCTTGGACGTGAAAATGTGTGAATATGAACTGTGAAGTGTAACACTATATTTGCATTCATGGGCAAAATGCCTTTTGCGAATTATCAATTCTGATTCTGATTCTGATTCTGTTGCTTCTTCAATTTTTTCGTCATAACTCCCTCAATTTTGTTTGTCTTCTCTGTCTTTCTACATTATTTTGGTCCTTGATCTTTCTTAAATTTTGTCGCATTTTCTTTCAATTTCCTCAACTTTGTCGTCTTCTCCGTCTCTGTTGTTTCTTCATTTTTATTTTTTCTCTCCTTCTTTACCGTATTCGTCAATTTTTTGTCTTCTCCGTCTTTCTCCAATTTTTTTGTCTTTGCCATTTTTCTTAAATTTTGCCGTTTTTTCCTCCTTTCTTAAATTTTTGTCTTCTCTTTCTCTGTCACTTTTTAAAAATGTTTTCGTCTTCTCTGTCTTTCTTAGACTTTCCCGTCACTATTCAATTATTTCGTCTACTCTATCTTTCTCGCCTTTTTTTATTCTGTTCATTTTCTCTGTCTTTGTCGTCTTTCTCTGTCTTTTGTATTTATCTTTGTCGTCTTCACTTTTGTCCCTTTTTCATCTTCCATTTTTTTTTCATCTTTGTTTATCTTTCATGTCTTTGTAGTCTTTTTTCAACTTTTCCTTCTTTCTGTTATTCCTTTGTCACATTTTCTGTCTTTTACGTCTTCTCCACCTTTTTTTAATTCTTGAAGTCTTCTCTGTCTCTGTGGCTTTTTCCAAAGCAAGAAAAACCTTCTCCGTCTTTCTTAAATTTTTTCGTCTTCTCTGTCTTTCTAAATAATTTCTTCAATTCTTTCTGTCTGGTCCATCATTCTTCAATTATTTCATCTTTTTCCTTCTTTACTGTCTCTTGTCAATTTTTTTGTCTTTCTCCACAATTTTTGGGGTTTTTGCGGTCATTCTTAAATTTTTTTGTCTTTTCTTTCTTTCTTCAATATCTTTTCCAACTATATTGCTTGTTCAATTTTTTTGTCTTCTCCTTCTTTACAGTCTCACGAAAAAATTTCATCCTCTCCGTCACTGTCGATTTTTTAAATTTTTTCGTCTTCTCTGTCCTTCTTAAATTTGTTTGTTTTTTCCGTCTCTCTTCAATTTTTTCATCATCATCTTTACTGTCTTTACTGTCTTTCTTCAATTTTTTCGTCTTCTCCGTCTGTCTTAAATTCTTTTGTCTTTCTATCCTTCGTCAAATTTTTTCATGTTCTTCGGCTTCCATCTTTCTTCAATTTTCATTTTCTCGTCTCTATCGTTGCTTCAAAAATTTTTCATTTCTTCTTTCTTCAACATCTTTCTTCTTAAAAATCTTTCTTCAATCATCTTCTTTTCCGTCTTTCTTCAATTTTTTCGTCTTTTCTTCGTTAAAATTTTCAACTTCTCCATGTCTGCCGTCTTTCTTCAATTTTTTCGTCTTCTCTGTCTTTGCCATTGATCTTCAATTTTTGTTTATCCATCTTCGATAAATTTGTCTTTTCCTGTCTTGATCTTCACTTTTTTTGGTCTTCTCCATCTTCGATAAAATTGTTCATCTTCCCTGTCTTTGCCATTGATCTTCTTTTTTTTGTCTTCTCCATCTTTAAATTTGTCTTCTTTGCCATTGATCTTCACTTTTTTTGTCTTCTTCACTTCTTTTTTTGTCTTCTCCGTCTTTCTTCAATTCTTTTCAGTTCTCGGTCTTTGCTGTCTTTTGTAATTCTTACTTTGTCGTCTTTCTGATTGTTTTGCATTTTCATCATCTAACGTAATTCTTTTTATCTTTGTTTTCTTTCTTTATCTTTCATGTCTTTGTCACTTTTTTCTGCCCCGCAATTGTCGCAGTTCTCCGTCTTTTTCGTCTTCTCCACCTTTTCCTAACATGTTTAGATCTAGTCTTCTCTGTCTCTGTCGCCTGTTTAAGTTTTTTTAAAGAAAGACCTTCAATTTTTAATTTACTTCAATTTTTTAATCTACATGTATTTGGGTCTCATGATATCCATGACTAGAACAACTTTCAAGTCGAATCTAGATCTAGCTTTTACTCCTACAACAAAGAAGGAGAAGACAAAAAATTGAACAAGCAGCAGAGATGGAAAATACCACAAAATTGGAGAAAGAAAGAAAAGACGAAAAAATGTAAGAAAGACGGAGAAGGTTTTTCTTGCTTTGGAAAAAGCCATTTAAGAAAGAAGGAAATGATGGAGATGGCGAAAATTATTTAGAAAGACAGAGAAGAAGAAAAATTGAAGAAAGACAGAGAAGATTACAAAATTGAACAAAAACGGAAAGACGGGGAAGGTTAAAAATTGAACAAAACGGAAAGGAAAAAAATTGAAGAAGACAGAAAAGACAAAAAATTGATGAAAGACAAAGAAATTATAGAAAAACCACAGACGGAAAGACGAAAACATTGAAACAATAAATAAAGCCGATGAAGATGAAAAATTGAAGAGAGACGGAGATAACGAAAAAATTGAAGGACAGAGAAGACGAAAAAATTGATGAAAGACGGTAAAGAAGGAGAAAATGAAAAAAATTGAAGACAGACAAAGAAGAGGAAAAATTGAAGAAAAACGACAGTCGGAGAAGATGAAAACCTCGAAGAAAGACGGTAAAGCCGAAGAAGATGAAAAAAATTGAAGACAGACGGAGAAGACGAAAAAATTGAAGAAAAACCACAGAGACGGAGAAGACGACGAAAACATTGAAGAAAGATTTAAAACCGATGAAAATGAAAACCTGAAGAGAGGTGAAGAAGGCCAAAAAATTGAGAAGGACAGAGGAGAATAAAAAACTAAAGACAATCGACAGTGACATAGAAGACAAAAAAATTGAAGAAAGATGGAAAGGGGACAAAAATTAAAGAAAAACCACAGGGATGGAGAGGACGAAAACATTGAAGAAAGAGGTAAAGACAAAGAAGATGAAAAAAATTGAAGGAGACAGAGAAGACGAAAAATGGAAGACAGACAGAGAAGATGAAAAAGTGAAGACAGGAGGAGAAGACGAAAAAATTGAAGAAAGACAGTGAAGTTGATGAAGATGGTAAAAATTTAAGAGAGACGAGAAGACGAAAAAAATGAAGAAGGACAAAGAAGACGAAAAAACCAATGAAAATCGACAGTGACTGAGAAGACGAAAAAATTGAAGAACGATGAAGAAGACAAAAAAATTTAAGAAAAAACCACAGAGACGGATCAGACGAAAACGTTGAAGATAGACAGTAAAGCCAAAAAAACTGAAAAAATTGAAGAGAGACGGAGAAGACGAAAACAGAGGAAAAAGACAGTAAAGCCAAAGTGAAAGAATAAAAATTGAAGAGAGACAGAGACAACAAAAAATGAAGACAGACAGAAGACAAAAGAAATTGAAGAAAAATCACAGACGGAGAAGACGAAAACATGGAAAAAAGACAGTAAAGCTGATGAAGAGGAAAACATTAAAGAGACACGGAGAAGGCGAAAAAATTGAAGAAGGACAGAGAAGACGAAAAATCTAAAGAAAATCTACAGTGACGGAGAAGAATAAAAAATTGAAGAAAGACTGAAAAGGTGAAAAAATTAAAGAAAAATCACAGAAACGGAAAGGACGAAAACATTGAAGAAAGACGGTAAAGCTGAAGCAGATGGAAAAAATCGACGAGAAACAAAGAAGACGAAAAATGGAAGACAGACGGAGAAAACAAAAGAAATTGAAAAAAAACACAGAGACAGAGAAGAAGAAAAAAATTGGGAAAATCAGTAAAGCCGATGAAGATGAAAAAAATAGGGAAGGAGAAGACGAAAATATTGAAGAAAACGCACAGAGACGGATAAGACGAAAACGTTGAAGAAGTGATTGTAAAGCCGAAAAAGCTGAATAAATTGAAGAGAGACGGAGAAGACAAGACGAAAACATTGAAAAAAGACGGTAAAGCCAAAGAAGATGAAAAAATTGAAGAGAGACAGAAGACAAAAAAATGGACGACAGACGGAGAAGACAAAGAAATTGAAGAGAAACCACAGACGGAGAAGACGAAAACATTGAAACAATACAATAAAGCCGATGAAGATGAAAAAATTGAAGAGAGACGGAGAAAGCGAAAAATTGAAGAAGGACAGAGAGAAGACGAAAAAACTTTTAAAAATCTACAGTGACAAAGAAGACAAAAAATTGAAGAAAGATTGAAGACGAAAAATGGAAGACAGACGGAGAAAACGAAAAAATTGAAGAAAAACCACTGAGACAGAAGACGAAAAAATTGAAAAAAGACAGTAAAGCCGAAGAAGATGAAAAAAATAAAGAGAGAAGGAAGGTGAAAAATTGAAAAGGACAGAAGACGAAAACACAAAAAAATTGACAGTGACGGAGAAGACGAAAAAATTGAAGAACAATGAAGAAGACGAAAAAATTGAAGAAAAACCACAGAGACGGATAAGATGTTGAAGAAGAAAGACAGTAAAGCCGATAAAGTGGAACAAATTGAAGAGAGACGAGGAAGACGAAAACATTGAGAAAAAAGACGGTAAAGCCGAAGAAGATGAAAAAAATTGAAGAGAGACAGAGAAGACAAAAAATGGAAGACAGACGGAGAAGACGAAGAAATTGAAGAAAAACCACAGACAGAGAAGACGAAAACATTGAAACAATACATTAAAGCCGATGAAGATGAAAAAATTGAAGAGAGACGGAGAAGACGAAAAAACTTTTAAAAATCTACAGTGACAGAGAGAAGACAAAAAATTGAAGAAAGATTGAAGACGAAAAAATTGAGGAAAAACTACAGAAACGGTTAGGATGAAAACATTGAAGAAAGATGGTAAAGCAGAAGCAGATGAAAAAATTGACAAGAAACAGAGAAGACAAAAAATGGAAGACAGACGGAGAAGACGAAAAAAATTGACGAAAGACAATAAAGCCGATGAAGATGAAAAAATGAAGAAGAAGGAGAAGGTGAAAAATTGAAAAGGATAGAGAAGATGAAAAACACAAAAGAAAATTGACAGTGATGGAGAAGACGAAAAAATTGAAGAACAATGAAGAAGACAAAAAAATGGAAGAAAAACCACAGAGACGGATAAGATGAAAACGTTGAAGAAAGACAGTAAGGTCGAAAAAGCCAAAAAAAATTGAAGACAGACAGAGAAGATGAAAAATGGAAGACAAAACGAAGAAGATGAAAAAAAAAGTAAAATCACAGAGGCGGAGAAGATGAAAACATTGAAGAAAGACAGTAAAATCGATGAAGATCAAAAAATTGAAGAGAGATGGAGAAGGCGAAAAAATTGAAGAAGGATGGAGAAAAGGACAAAATTTGAAAAACCACAGAGACGGAAGAAGATGAAAACATTGAAAAAAGACGAAAACCCCAAGAAAATGAAAACAAATTGAAAAGAGACAGAAGACGAAAAATGGAAGACAGACGGAGAAGACAAAGAAATTGAAGAAAAACCACAGACGGCTTAGACGAAAACATTGAAAAAAAAAACAGTAAAGCCGATGAAGAGGAAAAAATTGAAGAAGGACAGAGAAGACGAAAAAACTAAAGAAAATTTTAGTGACGGAGAAGACGAAAAAATTGAAGAACGATTGAGAACACGAAAACATTGAAGAAAAACCACAGAAACGGAAAGGACTAAAAATTTGAAGAAAGACGGTAAAGCCAAAGAAGATGAAAAAAAAATTGACGAGAAACAGAGAAAAACGAAAAATGGAAGACAGACGGAGAAGACGAAAAAATTGAAGAAAAACCACAGAGACGGAGAAGACGAAAAAATTGAAGAAAGACGAAAAAATTGAAGAAAGACAGTAAAGCCGATGAAGGTGAAAAAAATGAAAGAGGAGAAGGCGAAAAAATTGAAAAGGACAGAGAAGATGAAAACACTAAAGAAAATTGACAGTGATGGCGAAGGCGAAAAAATTGAAGAAAGATGGAGAAGACAAAAAATCTAAGGAAGACGGTAAAGATGAAAAAAAAGACGGAGAGACGAACAAATTGCAGAAAGACGGAGAAGGTGAAGAAGATGAAAAAATTGAAGAAAGACGGAGGAGACGAAATAATTGAACATAGACGGCAAAGACAGAGAAGACGAAAGAATTGAAGAAAAACAGAGAAGGCGAAAAAAAGGGAAGGAATATGGCAAAGACCGAGAAGACGAGGAAAGTAAAAAGTGGTATTAAAGATCTAAAAGTTAAAAGAAATAGAAGAAAATGACGAGGATAAGCAAGTGAAAACAACAATGGCAATGAAAACGAAAAAGACGATCTGAAGAGGAGAGAACAGAAGATGACAAGATTGAAATATCAGTTTCCATTTTGTGGTTATGTTTATGGATTGGATTCATGTGGATGAGTAGGCCTAATTTCCAGAAAGCTCAGCAAGTTAGATTGGTAACGGTAGACCGAGATAGCTCTAAATTTCTGGATCTTAATCTCTTCCTAAACATGGGAGGTCTCTGATTTTGTTTATATTTTCGCTCATTTTTGTGCTATGTCAAATTTGAAAGTATTGGATTTCTATCGTGAACTGTTCTTCGTCTGAAGTCAAAGCTCAAACAAGGTTTGAAGTCGATTGAATCTGATTTCGAAAGTAGACTCAACAAAGGAAATGTTATCATTATGGGTAATACGCATGCGCGATTAAGTCAAATACAACCGATCACTTAGAAACCGCCACAGAACACTAAAACAGTGTTCTGTGGAAACCTCTGAACACTGCGTTGACGCAGCAAGTTTCGCACTCAAGCTTTAGACAGGCACGGTCTTTAGTTTACCGGCCAGGGCAAAAACGTTCTGCACGTGTGCGTGTGACTAGCTGCGCCAGGGCAAGCACAACATGCACACAGTATGTCGATAATAATGTAATCCTTTACTGCGGTTTCAATCCCATTCTTAATTTCTTTGTTTCTTTCTAGATTTTTATTAATTCCCTCTTTCGATTCTTATCCTATCATATCATGGTATATAAGAGTTTTCCTTTTTAGGTTTATATACCTGTAAATCTTCTCTTTGTGATAAAATTATTGATGTTAAGTTATTTTTGGAAAATACGAGATACGTCCGAAGCTAATCATCATACAAAAAACGTTAACTCATCAATTCATTGTTTAGTAATTAATTTAAATTGGGAAAAGAAGAACACTTCAAGTTTGGAATTTAAGCGAATTTCAAATTGATGCTGATCTAAACATAAAATATGTTTTCTCATTTGTGTAGGCTACTATGTCCAGAAATTCAAATTTTGAATCTATCTCCTCTAGTAGTAGTATTTTCAGAATATTTGAAGAGACGAAAGTGATCAATTCACCGGTCTAATGGACAAATAGTGTATATAGCTGGATTAGATCACCACGCTTTTCTCATATGAATAATACCTTAACTCAGGAATCCTCCTTGTAGCACGCCGTTGGACGTTTTCAATTATTATGGATTGTCGTTGGAATGAGGGACTCCAAATGAAATCGCCACATTTTATTGATCGGATAATAGATTTAAAAAGAAAGAAAAAGGAAGCATTTATATATTCAAAACATCTAAAATTGATTTCTACAATTCTAGTTACTTTGTTATGCAATCATCAATATTATGTGTATCAAAACTTAGCCTCTGATAAAAAAAATACATCGACATCTTTCTCTGATTTAGTTACAGAAAAGGAATTGAGTGACCAGAGTCAAGATAATAATACGCTTTAGGAGGATGTATGTCACCAATATGCAAAAATTTACTTTTGGAGTCACTGAATTCCAATAATGACAACAAATCCTTCTGAATAACATTATTATGACTTGCAGAGCAATACATCTTTGTGTCGTCAGCAAATATCTGACAGGTAAAGTGGACAGCATATGGAAGATCATTGATGAATCAGAGAAACAGCAATAGGTTCAATACACTGCACTAATTACATTTTTATAGGTTGAAACCACCGTTTTGACAAAAACCATTTGTTTACGTCAGAAAGAATTGATCTTATTCAGATGAACAAAGCACTTGTAATACTTTCTCTTTTTTATCAGCTCCCATTCTACTTTCCGGTGTATGGGTTTAGATGCCTAAAATGATCTTTCTCCAGGCTGTCCTGTCGTGACATGACAGTTAAATTTCTTTGCGTTAATGCCTCTAGTTTTATATCTTCTTCCCAATTTCTCCGAGGTCTACATTTTGGTCTTTTACCTAGAGTTTTAGCACTGTATACTGAATTAGCTATTCTATTGTCATTCATTCTGTTTACATGCCCAAACTATCTCAGTTGATTTATTTCTATCTTAGTTTTTATGCTATCTGCATTGGTTTGATCTTGTATTGTTGTGTTTCTGATTTTGTCTCTTTTAGTTTTCCCTACTACTCTTCTTAGATACTTCATTTCGGCTGCCTGTACTCTACTGTATTCTCTGCTGTCTACGATTGGGTTTTACTACCATAGAGCAGAGTAGGACAATAAACTGTGTTGTTATACTGCCATTTTGGTTTTTGTTGACAATTCTTGTTTATCTACAAATGTCTTTCCTAGAAGGTCATATATTGCACTTGCCTTTTGGATCCTCTGGTTAATTTCTTCTGTTAGTTTTCCCTCTGAGTTAATCATTACTCCTAGGTAATTGTAGCTTTGAACTTGTTCTAAATTCTCCCTGCTTTAAGGTTTCATGTTTTAGCTTCCCTAGGTACTAGCATTGCTTTGGTTTTCTTTGCATTTACTCTCATTCCTCTTTTATTTAATTCATTATTCATCATGTTGATATTCGACTGGAGATCCTTTTCTGATTTTCCAAGCAGAACTAAATCATCAGCAAATGAAAGCATTGGTACATTTACTGATTTGAGTTTCCACATACCTACATTCATTTTCTTCATTTTTTGAGGATGCCTTTGCGACTAAATCCATAAATGTGATAACCAAAAGAGGACTTACGATACAACCCTGTCTTACTCTATATCTACAAATTCTTCAGATACATTTCCAGCTACTCTTACTGCACCTATTGGTTTATTGCAAAAACTTTTAATGGCTTCTATTAAATTTTGCTCTACGTTGTGTTCTCTTAGGGAATGCCATAGTTCGTCCCTCCTCAAAGTGTCAAATGCCTTTTCTAAGTCAATAAAACACAGGTGCAAGTCAATGTTTCTCTCAAGGAATGTTTCTAGTATTTGTCTAATTATAAATATGTGGTCTTGTACACTTCTTCCTGGTCTAAATCCACTCTGATGCTCTTCAATCTGATCTTCTACTCTTGTCCTTAGTCTCACTTCCCAGAATTCCTGGCATACACTTTTCCTGGTACGCTAAGTAGTGATATTCCTCTATATTTTGAGCATTCTATAGTTGATCCTTTCTTATGTATTGGTACTACCGTTTCCTTTTTCCAGCCGTCTGGCATCTGTTTGGACTTCCATGCTTCTTGACATATTACATGTAGTAGTTTTTGCCTCTCTCCCTTGGTTTTTAATCATTTCTGGATAAACTTGATCTGCTCCTGGGGCTTTTCCTAATTTCAATTTTCTTATAGCTGTTTGGATTTTTTCCATTGATATATCTACATCTTTAGCTGTCTCATCTGGATTACTTGTTACTCTTACTAATTGATCTTTACTCCTTGTTTCATATGTTCTGGAGTGATTATGTAATTGTTGAAAATAGTTTCTCCACGTTTCCATGATTTCGCTGTCTCCTTTCCTTATTTCTCCTTTGGCGTTGTTAATTTGTCGTATGGGGCATTCTTTGGTCTTTGTCATGCTCTTCATTGCTCCCAGAACAGCTTTTGATTTCCTTGATAGCTTTCTTGAAGTCTTTGTCCAAACTCTTCCCACTGTTCCTGTTTTGTTTTCCTAACTTCCTCTTTTGCGATAATTCTATCCTTTCCTCTGGTCTTTTTGTTTGCAAGTATTTCTTTCAGGCATCTTTCTTTTCTTTGATCTTAGTCTTAACATTCTCATTCCACCATGCTGTTCTTTTCCTATCTCCTTTAATTTGTTTCCTACCACAGACCTCTTGAGTACAACTGAGCAGTGTTTCTTTATACATTTGCCATTTTTCTTCTATTGTGCTATCCTTCAGATCCATCTACCTTTCACTGATATATTCTTTTATCCTGGATTGGTATACCTGTTTTACTATAGGTTTATTTAGTTCTTCTATTTTGAGTTTATTAGCTTTCTTCTCTTTCCTTTTCTGTTTGTTTTCTTTAGTTAATAATCTCATTTTGGCTATCACTAGGTGATGATCGCTAAATACTTCAGCTCCTCTGTTTACTCTTGCATCCATTGTACTGTAAAAAAAAGGCAACTGCTAACTATTATGCAGTCTATGATTGCCTTTTCACATCTGTCTTCATTTACTCTTGTATATTTGTGGATATCTTTATGAGGAAAAAATGTGTTAGCTATTTTCATGTTATTCTTTAGGCAAAAATCTGTTAGTATTTCTCAATGTGGAGAAGTTGTTGTCTCCCTCTTTACCTATTACTCCTCCTGATGTTTCTACATTGTTGCCTACTCTAGCGTTTAAATCTCCTAAAAGCATCAGTTCCTGTTTGGGTTTGATATTTTCTGCAGCTATTTGCAACTCGTTTTTTCTTTGGTGGCATCTTCGTTTGGTCCATAAGCTATTATTAATTTAATTTCTCTTCCTTTTGGTATAATATTTGCACGTAATATCCGTGAGCTTATAAATGTCCAACTTTCTAGTAGCTTTTCTTGCCTTTTATGTAGTAGGAGGCCTACTCCTGCTCTAGCCCTATCTTTGACATCTACTCATGAGAAGATTAAAGTATGGTTTGGTCCTACATTTTCTATTCCTTGTCCTTTTTGTTTCTGTAATAGCCAAAATGTCTACTTTGATTTTTTCCATGTCTTCAGCTGATTCTCCTCTTTTCCATGTATTGTCCTAACATTCCATGTTCCAAAAATCTGATCCGTATTCTTTTCCAGAGTCGTCTTCGAAAGTACAAGCCGGTATATCATTATATGTATTACTTTGAATCGGTTTGGTTTTGGATAAACGGGGATTGGCCCACTGTACCCTTGTTATTTTCTGTCAGGGTCAACTCCCTTAGCCTTTGGTCAATCAAGAACCGCCGGCAAGGCAGCAGGAGAGTCGTGGAGGGCGGAAAGGTGCCTACCTGTTCACTGGCGGACCTGTAATACTAAAAGCCTTTAATTCGATGCATAACCCCTCATAGGGAAACTGAATCAAAAGCTTTACGGAAATCAAGATAAAAGACATCAATACAATCGCTTTCGTCAACCAAGCGTGTAAAATCTTCCATATCATTCAATAATTGTGTAATACACGGTCTTCTTTTTCTAAACCCATGTGGATAGTTGCTTCGCATATCAGGGGATTATGCATGTGATGATTATTAGTCAACCCAAAGGCAATATGACGTCATTATTCACAGATACTTCAGGAGCCTTACCAGAGGAATACAATCCAAAACTGGTTGAGAATAAATGGCACCAGTGGTGGCAAGACAGAAAGTTTTTCAAATTTGAACACAGGGTAAGTTTTCTAGTCGATTCTGTGTTTAAGATTGTGGAAGTTCTTGTGCCATACATGTGGACATAGGTCCTTAAACTTTGAAAAAAAAATCTATATTTAAGGTGGTACAAAAAACACCAAAAAATCAACACTAATTTATGTGTATTCAGGATAATATATATATATATATATATATATATATATATATATATATATATATATATATATATATATATATATATATATATATATGTATATAACATTTATTGTAGAATTTAGATCTATCTACTGATCTAAATTAAGAGTCTAGATTTCAAGCGTAATAATCATATTCCTTTGATGATTAGATTTTAGGCCAAGAATGCTGACGGACCGATCGATGGCAACGATTTCGTTTATGTCGATAAAAATAGTCCTTCACTGATATCCCACAAAATACCCACAACAAAGGCGTCTTAAAACAAATGCGGGTTTTCCAACCTTATCGAACTTCTATTATTGTAAGGAAATAATATATATATACATATTTCTACATAATGCAAATCTAAATGCTAATCGTTAGGATTGTTTGGTAATAATTATTACTGGTATACTCGTGATTCTTGATTTCCTGATTGACGACGACATAATATATACATATATATATATATATATATATATATATATATATATATATATATATGTGTGTGTGTGTGTGTGTGTGTGTGTGTGTGTGTGTGTGATATGGTGAGTGATGGGGGGAAGAAACAGGATGATTAAAAGAGACGATGCAGAATGACGAAATTCGAAGTAGTGGAGAGCAGCACACTGCATACTGTGCTGGTTCACGGACAAACACATCAAGGTCAAAACAATTGGTGTGTTGGTTTGTGGTGACATTTTTTTTAAATTTATTATGGTAGATATTTGAACTACATTATAATAATAATAATAACAATGCTACGTTGGTGGCGGTCTCTCAGTGTCATATCTGACCCAACCCGCCTCAGGGGTTCCCGTGAAATCTTGAAGTGCGTCTCTCTACCAGTGGTAATTTAATCTCGTAATGTGACGTCATCTATTCTTCTCGTTACCCCGTATTTATAGGCCTCACACCTGGAACTACCTGTACTGAGATTTCCTAGCCTCACACGGTCGTTCGAGAAAGTTTCTACGTCACGCGCCGGCCAAAACTAGGCAACCGAGAGACCAGCCGTGACATGACCAAAAATCAACATCAGTACAATAACAACCAGATGGTCAGACACTATGAAATTTACACAGATGCAAGGGGACAACATGGGCACCATTCTGACAAAGTATCAATATCTAACCTGCCTTAACTTCCACATGATATAGCTTTAAGGGTGAGCTAAGGGGTATAATATCATAAGCAATGCTAGGAAAACTAATAATATAAAAACCACAAAAGAAAGATCGTTACAAAAATAATGTTTATGAGAGGTTTTGCTCTCCGCCAATCCATGGATACTCATCATTCATCCATCAATCTACTAACTAAGCAACAAATAAACTAAACCCATCAACACACTAGTACACAATATTTCCTCCGCGCATCTTCTCCTTTTCTTTGATCTTAGTCTTGACATTCTCATTCCACCATGCTGTTCTTTTCCTATCTCCTTTAATTTGTTTCCCACCACAGACCTCTTCACTACAACTGAGGAGTGTTTCTTTATATATATTGCCACTTTTCTTCTATTGTGCTTTCCTTCAGATCCATCTGCCTTTCTCTGATAGATCTTTTTATCCTGGATTGGTACATTTGTTTTACTATAGGTTTATTTAGTTCTTCTATTTTGAATTTAGTAGCTTTTTTCTTTCCTTTCTATTTGTTTTCTTCAGTTAATAATCTCATTTTTGGCTATCACTAGGGCATGATCACTAAATATTTCAGTTCAGCTCCTCTGTTTACTCTAGCATCCATTGTACTGTAAAAGGAGGAGCTGCTAACTTCTATGTAGTCTATCATTGAATTTTCCATCTTCATTTACTCTTGTATATTTGTGGATATCTTAATGAGGAAAAAATGTGTTAACTATTTTCATGTTAGTCTTTAGGAAAACATCTTTTAGTCTCTCTCCATTTGGAGAAGTTGTTGTCTCTCCTTCTTTACCTATTACTCCTCCTCATGTTTCTACATTGTTGCCTACTCTAGCGTTTACATCTCCTAAAACATTTAATTCCTGTTTGGGTTTGAGATTCTCTGCATTTATTTGTAAATCCTTTTTGAAGATATCTTTTCTTCTTTGGTGACATCTTCGTTTGGTCCATAAGCTATTAATAATTTAATAGCTCTTCCTTTGGTTTAATATTTACCTCTAAAAGCCGTGGGCTTACAAATTTCCAACTTTGTAGTAGCATTTCTTGCCTTTTATGCATTAGGAGGTCTATCTTTGACATCTACTCCTGACAGGATTAAAGTATGATTTGGTTCTACATTTTCTATTCGTTTGTCCTTTTTTTCTTTGTTTCTGTCATAGCCAAAATGTTTACTTAAAATTTTTCCATTTCTTCATTCTAACCCCTTTCCATTAATTGCCCTAACATTCCATGTTCCAAAATCAGTCCGCGTTCTTTTCAGAGTCGTCTTCGAAAGTTCAAGTCGGGTATATCATTGTATATTGTACTTGCCCACTGCCCGACTTTTTATTGTTACTAGATCTAATTTCTCGATTTCGGTCATTACAATATTAAGCCCTCGTAACGTCGAGAAGATTTCCCATCGAGTAAGTAATTTGATCTAATAATCGTACTTGGTATCACCCGTTAATGATACAGTGGTTTTTGAATTAACCATAGTCAAGGACCACCAAGACACTAACTTTATAAAAATAGAGATACATTTTAATCATAATCCAACATTATTTACAGGCATGCTTGTTATCTTATGATATATCAGATTGTTAAAAAAGAATCCATCTAAAAACCTAGAGGTTATGAAACAATTATCACTCAATAGTTTTGGACGTCCTTTCGTTTTATTGGAATAACTATATTTCTACTATGTGTGTGAACACGAAACAGAAACTAGACAAATGAAATACCTTTTAATCGTAAATCTAAATGTTCCTTTAATTTGTTCTTGATTTCTTATCTCCTGCGGCTATGAGCTAACGTGTAAGACAGCAAGGTGGAATGAGCTCGGTGGTGCCCCCCCCCCCCGCCACCAGTTTTTTTTTTTGGTATCTATTTACCCGCAAAAAAGTACATATTAACGTCTCGGGTATAGCCTTTCACTTAATTATCGATATATATATATATATATATATATATATATATATATATATATATATATATATATATATATATATATATATATATATATATATATATATATGTCGGTCTAGATATATTCTAGATTTTAGATCTAGATATGGATTTAGACAGATCTAGCACTTCATTAGATTTTTAATTCTAGATTGACATGTAGCTTTTCTGGAAGATTGTTACAGCATAAACCCCATACAAAGTAGAAAAATCAAGCTAAGAGAAACCAAGTCTATCTATTTATTTCTCCATTTGGGATGTACTTTGCGTTGGCGTGGTGTATCTCACTTAGTTTTAGAAATTTCCCACCAGTTGCCAGATCTAGATTATAATATTTGAATTGATGAATATCTTTATCGGAAAGACGTAAGCAGAAAAGAAAAAAAAATAGAAGATTACAAATTACACAGCTTTGATTTTTCTCGTTAAAAAGTTGTTCTAAGAGTAAATGATTCGTCATAATATGTTATTCATGTAAAAACGTATAGGAAACGATTCAGAGCTGTTTTGTTTTATTCTTAAGATTTCTTTTTTTATGAAAGATAAAAAAATATCTTTTTCTTTCTTTATACCTGCTTGAATATAAATGTGGTTTTTTTTCAAGTTTTTCAACGTGTGTCTATTGCTGTGTCTAAACGCAACGTATTCTTTTATCCTTTTAAAAGGAAAACCCCACAGGTAAATATTATTTGTTTTCTTTCATGCATGATACGATCCTGGAAACTGCATACAACTTTAAAAGCCCTTTTCGCTAGTTTGGGGTGTTGCAGTCAAACACCTAACGACGTTTGACCTTGGAACGTACAATGTCATGAAATGTGCGCCACTGGCTTATACATTATTACCAGGATTGGCGGGACTGAGTCATCCCTCCCCACCTGGGACTACCTGAGATTTCCTAGCTCCCCACCGTTTATTCCTTATCCACTGAGTCACCTCAATGACTTGGCATAATATAACAACGTCCCTCCCCCCCCCCCGCGTGTGTTGGAGGTTTTGTTGTTGACCTTCGCAGAACGCAGTGGGATATGGGGTAATGGGGCTTAATGGGGGTGGGCGGAGAGAGGGGATCATGAGAAGGCTATTTTTCCCCCAAATCAGATCAATCTAGTTTATTGTAATAATGGACGCCGTCGTTTATTCGCATCACATCGATACCATAAAACAAGCTCAGTATCGATAAAGGGGTCATTTCCAATAGTGTACAATTACGTCATTTGAGAAATATGCCATACACCATAGATTGTTGGCTTTGTGAATTTCAAGTTTCAAACTGTTGTAGACGTGATGTATGTTCATGATATCATTTTCACACTTTTCAGGAAGCATGATTTTCATTTTAACCCTAGGATTATCTCTCTGCCTCATTTTTTCGCGAAAATGGACATAGGCACACTTTTGAACTGACCCCTTCGATTCTTCAAATTTTTACGATTTTAAAAAAAAGGTACGCTCCACGTTACGAAACTAACAACTCCACCACCCATAGCCAGGCGCACGTACGTACGCACTTTGGTCAGAATGCGTTGGGTGGCTAAATAATATGGCGAAGCCTGAGCAGAATCTTCCTGTCCCCCGCTGCGCTAGGTTAACTTGTCTCGTCCGGAAGTAGACAAATGTGCACACACTCGGCCACTATCAACTTGCAACCGGGGGGGTGGGCTCGGTGGTCCGGAAGTAGCGTGTAGGCATCACAACCAAAAAGATCGTTGTCAATCCCAAAGGTAACCTTTTAAGTAAATCACATCCCCTCTCCCTGATCCAGGTAGGTGGATTGACACCTAGTCCCATTAGAGACGGGCGATAAAAAGGAGTGACCGTGTACAGATGACAACACCATGGCAGTCAAAGTTGAGTTGCATGATTTTCTAAGAGTAAATAAAATGCCGTTAGCGAATGCTTAACATAGATCTAGAAAAGAAAATATTTAGATACTGAAACACAAACAATATTTTTTTTTTTGACAATTTTGATAGTATGTATGCAAGATCATTACTTCATTACTGATTTTATAGCAACCCTTTTTACAAGAAAAGGCTATGGAGCAACTTAAATACGTAGACCTAGTGTTAGGACGTCACACCATTTCGGTTCCCTAGCATCAAGGCCTGCTAGCTATATAGAAGGTCTTGACTTAACACAAGCCGGGATTCGCAGGGGACTGCAATGTAGCGGACTACATGTTGTTTGCGCTCGATCAGTCCATCGCTACGGGAATTAGTGCTGTATCGAGTCCACTGTTTCAGAGTATTGCAATATACAAGACTTCGGGATTTGCTTACTGCAAATTGATATGTATCTTGCGAGCAGTGACGTCACAGCGAGTATGTCACGTTAGCGTTGTTAGAAGCAAATCCCTATGAAGCCTCACTTCAGAAAAAGATGCAAGACTTCCGATATTTGCTTATTACATTGTTTGTATCTTGCGAGCAGTGACGTCACAGCGAGTAGGACACGTGGGTGTTGTTAGAAGCAAATCTCTCTCAAGTCTCAATTCAGTTCAAATGGATGTAACCCTGAGATTTCTAGATGTAACCCCTACAACACTCAATTCAGTTTCGCTGAAAATAAAACCTATGCAGGCCGTTTCAAAGCAAGAGAGGTGATTTCGCTGACAGTGTGTGAATGTGACGCTGTGACTGTGTTTGTGATGCCAGCAAGACTGTGTTGAGTGTTGTATCAAAGTCCAGACACTTGAGTCTTGCATCGAAGTGTTGCAAGAAGCGAGAAGTAATTGCAAGCTCGCTACAGCTCTACCGGGAAGAGGCCGTGGATTTCCATGGACATAAAATAACTCGAAATTCTCATGAGCTCTCAGGCAGACGCGTCCTCTATGGTAGGTTGATGGATGAAAAGGTTTTGCGGCGTCTTATTACTCGGAGATTATTGTATGAGTGAGTACTAGGAGTGCTGTGAACAGACGAACACTATATGGACGAACACTACTCATACATACCTTGTCTACTATGGTGATGATCTCAGAACAGACGAATACGGATCTCGTGGCCATACCGCCACAACTTGTTTAGTTACTTGTTCAGTAGTAGATAGAAAAAAAAAGTAAACTAAAATTTTTCCGAAGCCGTTACGGCTAATAGAGCCGGAGCTTTTCCCGATTTCTGTAGCTTGAAGCGAAACAGGTAGCAAAAATCAGCTCCTGGACATGACGCTAATCTAACACAGGTTATTACTCCCACTAGCTAGTGCCATTTGCATCTAGATTGAATGGAAGGGGTAGGATGTGTATTATGTGTATTCCCAAGAAACACAAAGTCGGACCTAGCTTTGCTAGCATTCGAACCGAAACCTCATGGTCCCAAGTCCGGTGGCCTAATCACTCGCCCACCAGCGTCATTCAGTAAATAAACATCGTTTAAATCATCCTCAGCCTGGCTCTGTTCAGAAAGGTAACACATTTGTAACGATAGTGGCACCGCCTAATGTCACTGGGGATCTTCATGTAGGACATGCACTAACGACCACACTCCAGGACAGCTGCACGCGATGGTAAGTAATAGTCTTTACACACCCTCGCTCCAAGCGAGACAGGTTTGCCCTTAAGCAGTAGTAGTAGTAGTAGTAGTAGTAGTAGTAGTAGTAGTAGTAGTAGTAGTAGTAGTAGTAGTAGTAGTAGTAGTAGTAGTAGTAGTAGTAGTAGTAGTAGTAGTACTAGTAGTAGTTTCATTATTATTATTATCATTATTATCATCATTATTATTATTATTATTATCCCTTCAGGCATCGCATGAAAGGCAAGAACACACTGTGGGTGCCAGGCTTGGACCATGCTGGTGTAGCTGCTCGAAACGTGGTGGAGAGGAGAATGCGTCGAGAGCAAAGGAAAGCATTGCATGAACTGGACGAGGCGAACGTTATGGAGGAAATCAAGGAAATGATGGGCGTGTAAGTCGTTACATACCAAACCTTCCATTGCACACAAATACATTGGAACACCGAAATCAAGAAATGATGGGCGTGTAAGTCGTTACATACCAAACCTTCCATTGCACACAAATACATTGGAACACCGAAATCAAGGAAATGATGGGCGTGTAAGTCGTTATATACCAAACCTTCCATTGCACACAAATACATTGGAACACCGAAATCAAGGAACACCGAAATCAATGATGGGCGTGTAAGTCGTTGTATACCAACTCTTCCATTGCACACAAATACATTGGAACACCAAAATCAAGGAAATGATGGGCGTGTAAGTCGTTATATACCAACTCTTCCATTGCACACAAATACATTGGAACACCGAAATCAAGGAAATGATGGGCGTGTAAGTCGTTATATACCAACTCTTCCATTGCAAATACATTGGAACACCGAAAATACATTGGAACACCAAAATCAAGGAAATGATGGGCGTGTAAGTCGTTGTATACCAACTCTTCCATTGCACACAAATACATTGGAACACCGAAATATACCAACTCTTCCATTGCACACAAATAATCATTGCTACCACCAAATTTGTGCCTTTTGATGCTCTTAAATTCTTTATTTCTTATAACAAAAGGAAGATAATAAAATTCTTCAATCAATGATGTCCTTAGTTTTTATCATATCAACGTTGGCATTTATTTCTGATATCAAGGAAGATAATTTACTTCTTAATCATCGTTTTATATATTTGTATATATCAACGTTATGATATATCATATCCATTTACTATATATATATTTATATATATATATATATATATATATATATATATATATATATATATATATATATATATATATATATATATATATAAATATAATATATATATATATCTCCTAGAATCTATACATTAAAGATTAATTTAAGTTAAATTTGTTTTTAATTTAGATGTATTGATGCATTCCTATATGTCTAACGAATACGTGATAACGCTTATACAATTTCCTTTTCTTTATGGAATAAT
>JAXRKP010002839.1:12500-30000 GCA_037039925.1 Doris montereyensis
ATCAACAGAAATGATGTAAGTATAATTAATGTATTAACCTTTTCCTACCAGATGACTGTGGACGATAGTGTAAACAAGCAGGCAACATCCACACAATCATCCGAAGAAAACAACATGGATCCCACTGCAGTCAATTCAAGTCCAACATCGCCAGACCAGAAGGTCGTTGATCAAGAATCATACAGGAAACGTCACTACATGATCTTTCCACTCCCAAAAAAGACCCCAATAATGAAAGGCATCCTGAATTAAGTCCCTTGTTTTCATTCTCATCTACAAACTCACCACGGGACAGCGCTGCATCATCCTTAGCGTCAGACAATGATTTAAAACCTCTCGTGTCACCAAAGCACGCCACCATGGATAGCCGATTCAAGAAGGCTTTGAGGCCCAACAGAAAAAGGCACCAGCTGCACTAACGCCCCTGTGCTCGCTCCCAATCTAAAGATTTCGTGCATCAGATGGCACGAGCTTTTGCGCCGTCGCCGTTAGGACATGCACCAGCGCCTCCTGTTCGAAAAACTCTAAAGCACACAACGATTCAAAAAGTCTTTCATCTATGGATGTGAAGAAAGACACCAAAAATGCTCCACCTATCAAAAAGCCCATTTATCTGATCAATGGCAAAAAACCAAAACTAATCAAAGTTTCCCCTGACATCTTCGATGAAAATGCCTCAACCCCATGATTCGTCCAACAACAAGAGGCCTGGCGCCTGTACTGTCGACACAAGATGGTAAAATTGTACAAAACCAAATGAAAAATCTACATGATGTTGTGGAGCGTCGTTCTAAACCAAGACCACTAACTCCTTTGCACTTGCTCATTACGCTGGTTTACAGGAATTCATCAGCCTCCAGAACATCATACGGATCTAACACAGACACCATCACCAGCGATCATACTCTCTGTGCCTATGGGAACTCTCCCGTCCAAGATCATGAGAGAGGGAATCTTGTTACATCACCGTCGACTTTGTCGCAATGCAGTACACCAAGTGTCCTTCAAGGAATGAATGAGAAACAACCCAACAGTTCCTCCATTGCCACCCCGTGGTGCCAACAGCCACACAATTAAGTGAAGACCTACAATATCCACCCCTCCAATGGATCACCTTCATTATACAGAGAAAACATGTCATAATACAACAGAAAGTGTCCCTTTGGCTAAGCGGAGCAATCAAAATGTAGGAGGCAAAGAAACAAAGCACATTTCTCCAAACATCAAAACCAAAGAAGAATCTACAACTTTGAATCAGCCAATCCAGACGACGGTATTCCAAACCAAAACCAGGCCATCAGAAGAATGTCTTCAAATCAAAAAACGCCACCAAGCACTCTACCCAAACCTCATCTTTACAGCAATAAATCACCGCTCAGTTCTTTTGGTAAAGGTTTGAACAAATGGAAGAGGCAGAAGAAAATGGACTGGACACGACACCACCAGAGAAGTCCAAAGGAAACCCTCAGAGGCTCAATGGAAGAAACAGGATCAACTCCTCCAGGGATTCAGTCGCTTTTTGATTCCTGGTAAAGTGTCAGAAATTGTTCATCATTTAAATAGCATGTCACCTCAAAGTGCATTCCCTCCTGTGTCCGACGGCACAGAACTATCCCTATTATACCAAAGAAAACAAAGTAATGCTGGGCCACACACCCTAACAACGCAATTGCATGACCTCTCCTCCTGATCTTCGCAACGGCTATGACGCTGATTATTATGAGCCGAAAGACATAAAGGAAGTGGCTAAAGATGTGTCCCACATAAACGAAGAAATTCTACAGAAAAATACTTTTGTGCCAATTAAAGAAGACTTGCCCCAGATAGGGATAGGGTGTCCACCTTCAGGTCACTTCTCGACCTTCCAAGAAGACAAGTCAGGACAGAGTATCGTTGACCCTTGCACTTGAAGATGACAACTATCCACATGCCAAACCAGAGCCAACATTTTTCTTTTCTTTAAACCATCTAATTTCAATAACAAAGCTACTGAGCTTTAATTCACTTGGCTTGGTAAAATGCCGGAGGAAGAAGAAATTTCACATTTTAAATGTTCAAGAAAAAAATGACCATGTGGACAACTCAGTGCAGAGAACTTTCTGTCATAGTCACAACAGATAAAGATAGATTTATAGTCTGTATGCCTACACAAGTGCAGGCTCACTGACTGTACATCATTTATCCCTCAACAGGCCATTTCATCCAAAGTCCTTCTCAACTCCCTGGGGAAAATTAGTACAGCAGCCTGTTAGGTGTTTCTTAGTAACACTCAGACAAGATCTTTCTCTATCTACAGCTGGGTACTCATTCATAGCTGAGTAAAAGTGAGGAAAGCAGAGTGAAGTATCTTTCCTAAGGAGTAAGATCACAACGTTTTGAAAAAAACAACTGGGTCATCCATCGGCTTTGAACCTGTGTTGTCATAATTACAAACTCACAACATTACAGTTTCGCTACAATGCCACATGCAGAGAGGTTATATTATAATTACATATACATGTGTGTAGCTTTTCTGCTAAGGGCGGCAACAATCACTGTGCTATATCAATGTTTTATTTATGTTCTTTTCATTAATTAAAGAGCAAGAAAGAATATCAAATACAATTATCTGCCACCGAATATCTTCACCTCTACTCATTGATAAGTGATTGTACAAATACAAGGAAGTATAAGAATTCTGACTCAGTTTTTTTTAACAGGAACAAATGAGTCAATTATATTTGGTCACTCAATCATTTCTTTTAATCCAAATTTTTAAATTTGTGTATTTGATAGTTAAAAAGCCTTGAGTACTAAATTGGCTATCTCATGCTGCAGCTGTTAATGAAAACAATTAAATAAAAACAATAAAAAGAAGAAAAACAAACTATTGGTGATGACTATTAAGGAAAATGTTAGCAGCTTTCCATTCACATTATTGTACATCTGAACATGAACAGCCTCCCCCTCCTCCCCTTTCCCCAAAACCAAATAAAAGGTCTTGAATTATCATCATTAAAAAAATTCAGAATCAAATCAAATCCTTCATTTTGAAAGATACATCCGATGTTCAATATTATCCCAGCTAAAATAAAAAGTTACTGACCCTTTCCTGAGACCATGTTGATATTATTGGATAAATGCAGACATCATTCATACTAAGTCACTGATTATTTTTTGTCTTCAAATAGATTAGTACATTTAATTTTCTTTATATCTTCTATCATAGACAGCAAATGACTTGTTGTGTATACTGCCCACATAAGTTTTATAGAAGCAAATAACAAATTTGGAACACAAAACGTGTTTAGTTAAGACTTTAACTATGAATGAGGGTAAAATGATGGATGGGGCTGTAGTAGAATAGATGAACACAGCTATAGTGTTTGGGAGATGAATACAGGACAGTATTTTCCATTTCTTACGGATGAGAGAGAGAAATGTTTAATTACCGACATTCAAAGTGTCAAAAGTGATGTCGGTAGCCGAGTGGTTAGGCTGCCAGGACTGGGGATCATTCATGAGGTCCCAGGTTCGAATCATGGCAAAGCCTGGCCTCGATGTTGTGTTCCTTGGGAAAGACACGTCTTAACGCGTATTTCGCCACTCAACCCAGGTGTGTGTACAAGCACCCGTGAGCACACCTATGTCAGACTAGCGCCCTCCTGTCCAGCGGGTGATTCTTTCTCACCCGTTCTGCTTGCTATAGAAACCAGTATAAGCCCGCTCTGCAATGATACCTTGAACACACTCTTTAGAGTATCATTAGTTTGCTTCACAAATGTCTGTCTTGTTTATTAAGTATTCAATTTATGACTGTTTTGACACAATTTTTCCTCCAATCCAGTAACTCAGCGTAAAATTTGTTTGAAATACAATCCTGGTGGTGAAAGACAGGTCAGAAGCATCAACAATGGCAGGTTGCTCATCAATAATTGCAATAATAAAGCAATCTAAACTAAAGTTGATTGTCAACAAATCTTGATTAAACTAACCTAAATACATGTATATGTTTGTAGCTATTTACGTCACGCTTATATATGTATCCAACTTCCACTGATGTGTTTTCAAGTATTCAATTTTCAATGCAATCTTTTCTTTGTCTCGAAATACTCAAATGTGTGCATTGAATGATTTTATTAAAATATTGTTATAATCATTAATAAATACAACACTTTAAGATAAGACTTTTTGCAAACTTGGTACATGTTGAACTGTCATTTCACTACAACATAATGTGAAGATGAGCAAGTATTTTGAATGAAAGATTATATACGCGATTTTCTATTCTAATTGTATTGTGTGTGTGTGTAAGTGTGTGTGTGTGAGAGAGACACAGAGAGAGAGGAGAGAGAACTATTCTAATTGTATGTGTGTGTGTGGGGGGGGGGGGGGGGGGGAGACAGACAGACAGGCAGATAGACCACACAGACAGACAGACAGAAACAAAAGACAGATAAGCCAACAGAGAGGTAGACAGACAGACAGATAAACGTATACAGATAAAGATTGACTTGTTTCTTTCATAAAAATTTACTCCATCCACCATATGCAGATAGGCAGAAAAACAGACAAATGGGTTCACAGACAGAAACAAGAGAAACTTATCAAGACAGGTACACACTTGAAATTGACTAATGAAGAAAAAAAAGCCAGATGCAACAGTCTAGCACATACATGCCATTACAAGGGAGATAACTTAAATTGACTTACAAACTGACAGTTCATCGGGTCAAATGCAATTCACAATTTTATTATATTTCTTTTTGTGTCAGCATACATAAACAAATCGTCACAATAGTGTACAGTCAATACCCCAACCGATGCAGCTAAGCGAGTCATTTTCAAGACTGTTTACTGTATTTCATGATATCTATACAATAATATGCATATGTAATGTTTCCCTCATAAATTTCAATTAAACTGATGTCAACTGTCTACTTCTCTAGTGGCCTCTTTACCTGAAAAATTTCCCTGCACCTATGGCACACATAAAATGACTGTTTTATTCTTATCATGAAATCATGTTGTCTTTGAAATCATTGTTCCTCTATCAAATCAAACTTAAGGAGGTGTGTAACTATGCCTATACACAACAATACAATGTGGAAAGTTTGGATTTTAAGCACAACACTCATTCTTGCTATCGCATTCTATTAATTAAAAAATCAAGAAAAGAAAACATTTTTAAAATCTCTTCATGAATGAAAAAAAAATGAAAAAACATTTTAAAATATCCAACTGAAAATTACTTATAAAAGTCAGCTATGACAAAAAACAAATTTCTTGAAAATTAGAAGAAAAAAAGTATTTTCTTCTTAATAATTGGGGCCATGACTGTAATCATTTACAGCAGGTAATCTGACATGAAAAAAAAGTCCTCTGGAAGCAAACAGCATTTTCAGTTATATCAATTATGCCACTAGCAATATCACCAATCTCTGCAACAAAAATCCTGTCACCGACATATATGTTAAAAAAATTCAGAAGCTGAGGTAAGACATATAGTACTGTCCCATCTTGACTTTTTCTTAACACTGTCTTATGCCTCCGCAACTCTCATAAATGAAATGTAACATATTAACAACTTAATCTCTCCAATTTTGATTTAATACCCTTACCCCGATCAGAGTATCTTGGACATAAATCAGAAATTATCTTTACTACCAAAATTAAAAGCTAAAAGGTTTTTGAGCACCTTTTTCTTTAATATAAAGATAAGATTATAAAATATAAATCATATAACATGCTCACATTCGACGCAATACTTTTTCACTTACATTGGAAGCCACATTGTATATTTACACACGAAATCACAATTCTTTCAAACTAATCTATCAATCATGGGGACAATGACAAATATGATAATGAAGGTGCGTTAAGATCAGCTTGCTGGATAGCGATAAGAAAAAATTTAGTTTATTACGCAGCAACGACATCAACAGGCATGGCTTCAAATGCTTCCCCATCTATGCTGAACCAGTCCTCCTATCAGGGACAAAAAGAGAAGAATTAAAGGCTTTGTCAAAGTCAATAGGAGATCTAAATACTGTGGAAATTATGTGTCCCCGATTAAAAAATAACATGAAAAAACTTTGATCATGCTTTCAGGAACACAAAAAAAATGTAATGTACAAATTTCTTCAAATCCTTCAACATTTTCATCTTAAAGACCACTTTTTACTGATTGTACAAATACAAGCTCACCCACACCAAGAGATAACTGCATTATTTAAAAATCATAAATAAAAAATATAGAAGTGCCAGTTAAGAGGGGCATTTCAACATGTTGATAGTCACAATAAAGTGTTGAGTAAAATAAGATGACAGGAAGATGCAAGAAAATACTAGTAGTGGAACTCAACAACATCTTGTATTTAAACAAATTTATATGATGTAAAGTGACTGGCATTTATTTCTATCAAACCAAGAAAAACATCTGTGAAAAGTTTTAACCCATTGCTGTCTGATGCACCAATTTCGCCTGCAAACCCTTCCCGATCAGTCCAATGCTTAAATCGACCAACCCGATAATAAGTATCAGTGCGTATTGGAGCTCATTAACTGAAACTACATACAACAAGTTTGTTTCTATTGCTTTTGGGAAGTGAAGAGTACATGATAAAAAAGTATCCAGTTACTCGATCTAAATTGCTTCGCTGGGTATTGAACCATGATTTTTCAAAGATGCACAAAGTTCTTGACAAGTACACACATGCTGTGAAACGGAATTTTATTTTCTCAATTCACTGTGGAGTGAAAATGTTTTAGGCAGCACAGTGGCCAATGATGTTAATTTTGATAGTGAATCAGATTTTGATGTTGAGTTTGAGAAAGACAGCAGTTTAAATTCTAAGAGTAGATCAAGACAAACATTCTACTGCTGATGGGAGTCACAATCTTCACCTGGACCCTCAACTTCTGAAAGGTCTCATGAATTGAACAATGTCTAAGATAATATGGATGCATGTCATATATTAAATAAAAGAGGAATTATTTCAGAATCTTAAAGTATCTTTTTAAATTGATGTATTTCAAGATGTGTATGCACAAAAAATATTTTACTGACACCATGTTATCATCTTGCATGAGTTACTTCCCTTTGATTGGACAGTCAGAACAAATGACCTAATTAAACCTTGGACAGCAACAGGTTAAAGAAAAAATGTATGACTGTAACTTACAGGATTTTTAGGTTCTATGTGTATTTTTCTTCACAATCAATTTCTTGTCATCAGTGGATCCCATGAAAAATCCAGATCTTTTAATCCTACTCCATCTGACAATGTGTTGGGGAAGAAAAAATTAACATTATGTGAATTTATCACAAATGAAAAACACATGCACAGAAAAAAACCCAACCCAAAAGAAGTTCTGCTCTTCTCAATTGGCCATGGGTCATTTCAGCTCAAGTGCTTAACCTCAGGTGGCTGAAAAGGCTGACCTATAGCTCCACTTCTTTAGCGATCGGTGGCTTCCATTAATAAGCTCAATACCAAGAAGCCCCCAATGGATGCCAAAAGCTTGATCAGCCTACTAGGCACAAGTTCAATATGATGAAGTCCTCTTGCCTCTAAAACTTGGATATTTTTGTAAGTTGTCTGTTCATTTGTCAACACAGCATTCGAGGGCGATCTTAAGATTTTGAGGTGACTTTTTAATCCTATTGGATCAGCCATTTCAACTGTCAACACATCTTCACCAGCATGCACACTCAACATTTTAGAATCAAAGGATATCTTATCAATTATTTTGCTTGATGCTACAGAAACCCAGATACACTCCGGCTCTATGGGACCTCAGGCATTGAAGGAGCCTCCCATTCTTATTTTACTATGAAAGGCTATTTCTCCAAAAATTCAAAGATGACAAACAATATGAGTTTATCAGAGGAAAAAATCATAAAGTCAAGTTCTTTATTTAATCTGTCTTAATAAATGAAAATAAATTGAAGATGTCACATTGTTCCAAAATGTTTTGGAATCATCATCACACTATGAGGTGAAAATACAAAACTAAAGAAAAAGATTATTTTTATAGTTTTCCCAGCTCATCATTTACACTTACATGTAAAGCTAATTGATGCTATAAATATTTCTAGATGATATTTCACAAATATTCAAAATTCCTCTTACCCTTCTGATATAACATGAGACTTGGATGGATCTTCAGCACCAAGTGAAATCTGTAGTGCTTTGAGGGGCTGTTGATAAATCAAAGAGAAAACAAACTTGTAAAAGAGTCATTTTGAACATACATGAAGCAAAACAATACTTTTAAATGTAATTTGCAAATAAATTATCATTGGGAATGGCTGGAATTCGCTCACTATCACATCAGAGAAATTATTAGTGGGAAGAAAGAAAAGTGACAAAAAGTGACAAGAGAATAATGAAAAGGAATAGCCAAGGAAAAGAATGACATTGGAAGTGAAGACAAAGGTATACCACAGCAAGATATGTTTCCAACAATGGCTTAATGAGCATTTTTTTTTTTAAATATGAAAGACAATGTCACTCAAATAATATGAGAACCACGGCATTAAAAATAAGGGTTTGAAAGGAATATAATACAGACTGCAGCATAAAAGTGAAACTGGTCCAAACTCTTGGCAAGAAAACCTGACGATCATGTCAGGCTTGGCCATGTATGAAAAAATATTAAGAGAGAAAAAAAAAAGCAAATTATACAGAGTTACAGTTACAGGAAAGTTAAATACAATCCTGTAACATAAATGATTAACTTTAATAAGATTTTTTGGTTTAGTTACAACTTTCAATTAAGCCCTATGTAACAAACTGTATTTCTTGCATAATTTCAGCCCCAACAATTCTCCCTCGTACCAAATGCATTTACCAACTTCCTCTCAACAGCCTAGTGAAGTTAAATGGGCAATGAAATTACAAGAGGTGAAGTTTACTGAAGTTTACTGACAAGGTGTTCCCTCTGTTACCTGACCTTTTGTCAACTACATACATGTACAAGAGATCGGTCCGCTTCTCTAATCTTCACAAGGTTGGATAAGATTTGGAATGAACACATTTGGGGGGGAAGACCCAAGTAGGTAGGCTAGAAGGCAAGTTTAGGGAAAGCAGGCTCTGATGGTAGGGACATGCAAAGAGAAGGGCTATGGAATATATTGGGTAGAAGATGTTGCGGATCGACATATCGGGCAGGAGGAAGAGGGAAGACCAAACAGAAGGCATATGAATATAATAACGGATTTTTTTTTGTTTTAATTGAAAATAAGCCCATTCACCATATACGGTGATCTCATGGTGAAATAAGAGGAAACAGCAAGATGAAAGAGAAGCGACAGTGAAAAAAGATTGAAAGAAAAGAAACAGAACCTACCAGCATGCCAACCGCCCGCATAATACAGGAAGACATAAATATCATAGGTGCAAGAGATGGAGACGAACAGGATAAGACAAAGGGAGAAGGATGATCTGCTGTGGCAACCCTAACATGAAAAATCCAAAGACAAAGAAGAAGAAGAAGAAGAAGAAGAAAGTCAGTCTAGGAGAAGAGTTACATTACCAAAGACACACCTCATTTTCTTACTTTTCGTTTTAAAATAATTAGACTTCCTTTTCAAATGCACTTCCTCTATTGTCAATTTTTATTTTTATTATTTGGATAGTCTCATTAGGATAAGGATTTCAGCAGTCAAGAGGACTTATAGATTACTTACAGCAACAGGATCTAGCAAGGTGGTTGTTGTAATGGTCAGCTCTGAGGTGGACAGATCCTGGGACACAGTTTGCTCAGCTTCTTCTGAACCTGTTTGGCAGCTGTCTCATCCGCTGGGAATATCAAAAAGAAAAAGTTCTCGTTTGAAGACATGATTCATTTTTTCCATGTCACTTCTATTATGACACAGTGCTTTACATACTGTCGCAATATATCCTTTCAACTCATCACACTCCCTCCACTTCCTTTTCATATCGAACCTGTCGACCCTCCTCCTCCTTTTCAGGAAGTTTCTCACCTTCTTGCATCACTAATTGCAATCAATTTATCATTTAGCTTTTGAGTGGTACCAGTAACGGTGGTTTGGAGTTCAAACAGTAAGATCTTAAGACAGGCAGGAAATAGGCAAGTCTTTGACTATGCCACGGTCGCATTGGTGGTTGAGTAGTAGCTGGGATGCTGGACTTGGATCATGAAGACCCAGCTTAGAATCCTAGCAAAGCTAGGTCCCATATTGTGTTCCATGGGAAAGACACTTAACACATATTTTCACCACTGATCTGAGTGAAAATTCAGACAGGCATTAGACTGGGAGTAAAACCTTCATCAGTTTAGCATCCTGTCCAAGAGGTAATTGTTATCACATGTTCTGCTTCACTGCTACAGAAATTGGGATAAGCTCCATCTCTGTGGGCTATGAGGGCCTTGAAGGAACTTTAATTTTTCATTTATTTTATTTTTTACTCAGCTTGATACTGTTTCTTTGGGAAAAAACATTTAACATATTTTTCCTCCTCCACAGATATACATGGACATCAGCTTTTGTTGAGAGGTATAACCTGTGATGGCTAGAATCCTCAAGACTAGAGGGATGACCTAATAGCGTCCATTCCAATACATGCAAGACAAACTGGAGATAAATTTAAGTTCTTTCAGCCATGATGCCAGGACGAAACTAGCTGCTACTAATACTACTGCTGCTACTACTACTAGTTCTGTTACTACAACAACTGACATTACTCCTGCTACTTCTTAAGAAATTAAGAATTATTGAATTTAAGACTTTATAGTTACCTAATTTGACTGATGGCTGCTTTTCTGCCAAAAAGGAAATTGAAGAAGCTCCATTGTTGGACTGACTTCTTCTTGTTCATTTCCTCCTCTTCAACTTCTTGGGGCATATTGTCCTCATTTGCTTCCACATAGCTGATATCCGCCTTGAGACACGGGGGCCATTCTTTCATTGCAGTGCGTAGATATGTCCAGCGTGATTTGAGGGGGGCCAAAATACCAGTACCTTTGATTTGAAATAGTATAACTAGCAATCTCCTTGCAGTAGCAAATACAATGGGATAGGTAAGGCATGTCTATTCCTGGAAAACAATGCATTATGAGGTATGTTCAAGAGAGTACATGTATTAAAGAAGTGTTGCCTTTTTTTAATTTGAACTGGACTAAATACAAAAGCTGTATATACTTAAAGCAAGGCTTTTGACAAAGCTGTTTCAAACTTTGAAAGCAGAGGCCTTCTGAGATTGAAATAATAAAATAACAGCAAAACAACTAAATTATTATTCAAGACACACATTTCCATTACTAGAAGAATATAAGGATAATATCATTTTGTCTCTGAAAAGCATCTTGACTTTCAATTTACAGCAGCCTTGATATCTACTTACTTGGTTTTCTCTCCTCTGCATCCCTGTAAACCCCAGCCTCAAAGCCACACAAGCCATAGATTACTTTTTCCTCTCCACCCTGCGTTATCAATGAAATACAAAACATTGATTATACACATTTTGCTGTCTTTTGAATTCCATTCGTAAATGCCACTGGTTTAGAAAGGAATTATATATGATGGGAGTTTTTACAAGATATGCCAATTAAAAACAAAATCCTTTTGTTTTTAACTGCAAAAATCAAAAGTAATAGGACCTTTTTTCACAAATAGCCTTTGCATTAAGTGAACGTTCTGGGTGGGAAATTTTACTTGCATCTCAGTATGACATTAAGTATATACGATACAAAAACGGGACCTGCTAAGGACAATTAAAAACAAACCGAAAGAGACAGCAAAGCTAGCAACGTTATACCCTAACTTTCTCGTACGTAAAGAGAATAAAATTCAAGCAACAACACACAAAAAAGCCAAAAAATAACAACAATCTGGTTTTGAATATTTGTTTGAAGGTATTAAAAACACAACTTATAAGGAGTCATAATTCAATAATAGATGTACTGTAAATTGCAAAGAAAAATACTTATGAGGTTTATCAAAAATCACACTACAAACCCACGTTTCAACATGTAACTGACTTTTGGGACAACTTGAGTGTAGTAAATGTTTGTGTACATTTCTGTTTAGTGTGTGACCTGGGCTACAGTGTGCAATAGAAACAATGTCAAAGTGCCAACACGAGCACATGGAGCTCATGTAAGGTGGAGAGGAGATCAAAGTTTGAAGGAGATTGGGAGGGTACTGGAAACAAAGCAAGAGAGAATTTGCTTTGATTTTTTGTTTGTTTTGAAAATGAGGTAAAAATAGAAGCTTCTAACCAAGTTTTTGTGTGAGAGAAAAAGGGCTGAAACCAAACTTGTGAGAAAATTGCAAACAGGATAAATGAGATGTGATGTCAGGGTTGAGGTCACAGGAGGTGGAAAACAAGGATATGGCTGGTGTAAATTTCAGGTACAAAAAAGAGAATGTATATATGATAAGGGCTGAGAACCACCGCCTAGATATAAAACCTGCTTACATCAAATTTGATGACATCTTTTTCTTTTGTAACAGCTCTGACTACAGCAATGGCCGACTCTGCAATCATCCTGTTGGAATAATGGATTAATTACATGTTTATACCTTGTCCTCTCTCTGCTTACCAAATTCTACACACATCAAAGATTTAAAACTAGGAATGACTGGCATGAAAAGTCTTCTGACCAAAAAAGATCTTGATAACGGAATATAATTCATACTTGTGACAGTTCTATTGATTTATTGTCTCTTCAACAGTCCACCGACTAATAGCACAACAGTAAATGTGGGGGGAAATGAAGATAAGGAGAAACATATTTGACATCATGAGATGAAAACTTGAAATTTCTTATGAATACTTTACTTTGCAAAATAATTGATATTTCATTAGAGGATTTAGAAATATTAAACATAAAAGATAAAGAACAAAAATCGTTGCAACAAATCCCAGCTTACATCACTTGGGGAAAAACACTATTTTGCAAGACCTTAATAGTGCTTTTTTTTTCTTCTTTCTAAATGTTCATTTCGGGTTAGACAGCAGATATTTTGTTTCACTTTGAGAAAAATAAAGGTGTTAATCTATTGAAGTAGATTGCACAACAAATAATATGAAATCCTTCTAAAATTCTAATATAAGATTATTGAAAAAAGCTGTCAAACTTTACCTAATTTCACTGAGATCTTGGCCAAACCAAAGACTTGAAAATCTGTTGGTCTTGCCCAGGGGAATGACACCAATAGGGATGTTTTCACTGAAACTCTGGAAATATGAAATTATCTGGGTTTCAAAACAATAATAATTCTAAGAAAAAAAATTGTACTATATTATCATAACCTACACACATGACAATATGAGGTATGTTTTTCATATCTATTAACTTATATAGGTATATGTTGTGTAATTGTCAACACAACTTGATCATAATCTTATAAATTCAATTACATTTTACAAAGCTAAATTCAAGGCCATGAATTTATAATATTCAGTAATTGGTGATTTCCCAGGATCCATTTTTTTTTTTACGCTCAATTATACATATTTCATCTATTTGCATGCCTGGATGAACACACAGACAGGATCATTAGATAAAAAAATGCATTTTAAAATGGCTGCATACCTTGGATGGCCTTTAATGACATAAAGATAAAAAATACATTATTTAAACACATATGATAAAATAAAACAAAAAGCTGTATCCTTATGGTTAGATTTCATTCAACTTTGTAGGCAAATGCATGAAAACAGGAAGGGTGTAGCTCAGTATCTTTCAATTGTCCTGAGAACTCATTTGACAAAACATATTTCCCAAAATTCACACACAAATCCAAAATAAAATTTCATGAAACTGACCTTATCTTCCTTCCTCAAAAATCCAGTCACAGCCTGTGAGGAGAAATAATTTAATGACATTTTGGTTACAACTTCCAGATGTACTTTATCTGTGACTAAAATTGTTAGGAAAAATAAATTGTATGTGTCTCACAGAGTCAAAACATGTGAGTAGATATAGTGTCAAAAAGTTTCAGGGGAAATTACAAACTGGATCTATAAAGAATGTTATGAAGATTATGACGTCAGTAAATGATAAAGATGACCAAAAAGAAGAAATTGCTTTGGCATGAAACGTAGAAGTTAAGAAATCTATAGAAAACAAGAAAAAAAAGGCTGACAATAGCATTTTATCCATTGACTTTAAACAATTTATTTACTATTTGTGCTTTATGTTGAAGTAAACTGAATTTTCTTAACATAAATGAAATCATCTTTCTTGCTTTCATATCAATTTGATATGATCTGCTTTGATTATACTCACATTCACAACTATGGAGGTTTGGTAGGATTTTTAATTTTGCCCGGACTGCCCTGTAAACAGCCAAGAGATCTTTAAACATGTATGATAAAATAAAACAAAAAGCTATATCACAAAACAGAATGTTGTGATCTCCAAACGTAACCTCCTTTTTATTGTCTGTCTCTGATGAGACTAGGTGCCGATCCCCCCTATCTGGGCCGGGGTGGGGGGGGGGGGGGGGGGTAGATTTACTCCAAACAGAAATGAAGAAAAACGTTTACCTAGCCGGGGCTTGAACCCACGACCTTTGGATCGAGAAGCTACAACTTGCTTTTGAATTACTAGAAATGCGCAATGGCTTCGCCACGTTAGTTGGCTCGCGAGGCTGCCCACAAAGTTTTACGAGTTCACGGGGAAGTGTGACTTCTGATCAGGCCATCACCAATCTATTGAATTCAGTCACACAATGATCATCTGGTCTCACTCATGCCAAGCCAAACTAGGATAATTCCATTCTTTTCAATTTAGTAGGAGACAACAAGACCAATTACATATTTGTACAAACACACATTATTATTATTAGCTCAATCACATACTCTCAAAACAGGCCAGCTCACATTTACACCCCTCTAGTGATGGACTTGTCCTAGTAGGATCATTCCATTTTACAATGGGTGTAACCAATAAATGAAAGTTGTATAATCAAGTCTATTTCAGGCATAGTACAGCTGTTAGCATCCTTGCAACCAGTTGTACAAGGCAAAGATAATGGATTCACCTCTTTGAAATAGACTCAACCGAAGGCCTTTTGGACGTAAGCTTATGAGCCTGAATGCGTCCTTTTTCCTGTTTACTAAATGGTTAACCAATCAGAAAGCATTATTCTTAAAGAGGATGAGCGTAAGACAGTAAGAATGTAACAAGAAGGAGGAATATTCAAGCCTCTCTTGACCCATCCTTCCTTCCGAGCAAATGTTGGGCATCGTGCTGAGAGGTATCAGGCAAACGGAAATTTCCGGACGTAGCACGGAATAGAGTGTTGTAACAAACTACCAGCCTTTACCAGTCACAGCCTTACCAGAGTTAATATCAATCATTAACACAATCATACAATGAGTTCTAGTAAAGAAAAAAATGTCTATTGACTTGCGACATTTTACCTCCAGAAGCGTGCCATCGCCACCTGCAACAACAACTGCGTCAGTGTCATTTGTGTCCAACACAGACATAAAGCTTTTCACCTGGCCCTCATACTCAGTCTGATAAACAGAAAAGGGAAAAGAATTATTAAACAGCCAAGAAATACATGTGCAAGGCATGATAAAGACATTATGGAGCGGCAGAAAAGAGAGCACAGTCCAAGTGAACTAAGAAACATCAGATGTTCACAATAAAGAAACAATGAATTATCAATTTTTGCTATGTCCATTTTTATTTTTTTAAAGCATGCTGCTTAACATGAACAACAAAACCCTCAATGACCTACAGTAAACCTGCCCCAAGAGAGAGCTAAGAGAGCTTCGGCATGGAAAGGGTGGCCCCTTTTAACCCAATGTAGTTATTGGGGTTCCTGATCACCAAAGAATTAAGCTACAGGACCTACAACTGACTCCGAAGACAACTGAGGCTATAATTGACTTTATCGCTGTTTCAAGGGCTCTCTCAGAGCTCAAACGACCCATGTCCCATTTTGAAGAAGAAGAAGAAGAAGAAGAAGAAGAAGAAGAAGAAGAAGAAGAAGAAGAAGAAGAAGAAGAAGAAGAAGAAGAAGAAGAAGAAGAAAGAAGACGTTGAATTAAAATCAGACTATTGTTTACATCTGCTTTTGAGTTCAAATCCTTGCAACCCTTAAGATAGGAAAAAAAACCCATTGAAACTAACATTTCAAATACTTTTCCAGGATAGTTTTCTATCCAGCATGTTCAAAGCAAGCTCCCTTACTTCAATGTTGAAACGGAAACAGACAAGACTCACCTGTACAACATTCACTTCAATTCCAGCTAAATATAAAATTGGTGCTGCTGTCTTATCAAACAATTTTCTGGCTTTCCTAGAATATGAAAAATAGAAATAATTAGGATTACATCATTACCCATTTTATAAGGAGTATTTTTCTCTTCTTTTTTTAAAGGTATTTCCACTTTCAGAAACAAATCTTTATAATTTCATGCAATTATATCATATCATCATAGACTATTTACTATACTTGCCTTTAAAATATTCTAAAAGGAAAAAAATTTGATGAAATGACATATAAGTTTTTAAAACATTAGTGAGTGTCTTTACCAACTAATGTTAAATTTATATCATCTTTGATTGAATATGAACAATAAGATATGCAGATGTAAATATGCATTAATTCAAAATAAAACAACACACTTAATGCCATTATAAAAAGAGAACATTACCCTCCTTTAGCAGCAGGATTGAAAAAAACTGTAACACGTCGAGGACGCTCTCCCAGTTTTATTTCTACGGGTGCCATAGGTCTAGATGAGAAGTTAAAGATGAAGAAAAGGTATCATAAAATAGAGCACCACTGGTTTCATAGCTTAAATGAATAATTTTGTCCATAGTTATATGAATACACATGAAATGCTTGATTTCAGGAAGAAATGTTTTGAGGGTTTTTTAGGGGTTTTTTTTTACATACACATATATTCTTCAAAAGTGTTTCACCATTTAAAGTAAAGTAACTCCCATACTCAAGACGAGCATAGATCTAGGGTAATGAGGAGCAGAGTCCTAATATTTATTGGTATAAATATAACGTGGTAGTTTGCAACTGTTTTCCATGCCGCCTTTACTTTTGCCGAGGCTGAATAGACCATCTTTCCGCTACTGGGTCGACTGGAGGGCCTGCAAAATTTTCCCAGACTGGGGGCCAAACTTAGGCCTTGTGGGTCCCTATAATAGCATAATATAATGTTATATCACAAAGCAACATGACTAATCTGTTAATCATACCATGGCTTCCTCACAATAGATCCTCCTCATCAAATTGTCCCTGGAAAAAAATAGAAGGTTTGATACCATTTGACAAACATGAAGGGGAAATAATAAAAGTAAAGTAAATTGATAATAATTGCTAAAGTCTAACACATTGTTTCCCCTAAAAAAAAAACAACAAACAAACTTGAAATTATTTAGATCTAGTATGGTATTATTTAACTCTTTGAACCCTGCTCGTCCAGCTTAAAAAATCATGTCCCTGGACACTCAGCCTAGTTTGACCTATATTTACATATTAGATAACAATTCCACAGAGAAAAACATG
>JAXRKP010000284.1:0-2500 GCA_037039925.1 Doris montereyensis
TCTCTCTCTCTCTCTCTCTCTCTCTCTCTCTCTCTCTCTCTCTCTCTCTCTCTCTCTCTCTATCTCTCTCTCTCTCTCTCTCTCTCTCTCTCTCTCTCTCTCTCTCTCTCTCTCTCTCTCTCTCTCTCTCTCTCTCTCTCTCTCTCTCTCTCTCTCTCTCTCTCTCTCTCTGATTCAGAGACGTGAGGGAAAAAGGGGGAGGGGGTTCAGTACTGATGGGGCGCAGCCTAAAAACTTTAAAGAACCTTGATCTGCACACGTATACAGGCACTGCACAGTATGACGTCAGAAGGAGAATCGAAAACGAAATTAAAGAGTACATAAGGAGAGGGTATAATCATGTAAGGAAGGCATTGGTAATAACAATAAAGTGAATGAAAAGTGGGTTTGGCTCAGTGGAAAGTAGAGGATGCCAAAGAAAGGGAAAAGGTTGAAAAGGTAACAGAGAGTTGTTTATCTAGATCTCTAGTAACAGAGAGAAAAACGGAGAGGTTGTAGGTTACATCTAAGATCTATTACAATATGGAGAAGAATAGAGAGGTGTAGATCTAGAACTGATCAAACAACGAGGAAGGACATAGGGTTTTCATTTTCCCAGGATGGATCTTTAGTCTCTTCACTGACCCCCGATCTTGCCGCTAGATTTGTTGTCTTTCCTTCCACCAGATGAATGACTATGTGATAGCATAGATCATGAGTACAGTCCAAGTCATTGAGTTATAATCCCATAGTCTGTTTTACATTCTTTCATTTAGTGCCTTTCTCAGTATCCAGTCTATTGTCAACAGGAAAAGGAAGGGAGCGAGCAGACAACCTTGTGACATGCCTATTTTCACTTGAAATTCATCGGTCAACTGTCGCTCGTGGACAACTATGCATAAAATAACTTTAGTTGTTCTCGACTATTGAGACGATCTTCTCTGTGATGCCATGCGGTCTCATCAGTTTCCATGTACAGAGTTTTTCTCGATAAAGTTATCAAACGCTTTTTTATAGTCAATGAAAGATATTAATATTGGCGTACAACTCTTTCAAGAGAAATCTCAAATCGGAACTTTTCAAACTTCATGCTTATACTACTAGATTAATCTTCTTTCTTCTCATCTCCATTTGTGTCTAGCGTCTTAGAGCATAATCATATTTTAGATTTACTGCGCTATAGAAAATGATTTTATATTTAGACTTACTGTACTATAGAAATTATTTTATTTTTAGACTTAATGCGCTATAAAAATGATTTTATATTTAGACTTTGTGCACAATAAAAACGATTTTATTTATCTATTTATTTATTTACCTATAATGAGTCGGTCGAGGTGTTGCTATCTAGTTAGTGTTAACTATGTCATCTTTTTCCTGAAACCTGTTTGTTTTTCTCTAAGGTGGAATCTCGTACTGGAGTTCTTTATACTTTTATATCAAAATTTAGGACCACGGATGAGATATGTTGATGCCTCTTTCTAGTTGGTTTGTATCATATCCTTTCTTTGATCTTTTGGCAGAGATTACATTTCTTTCCATTTTTAGTCTATTGGAAATGCCTCCTGTCTCCAGATTTCCTTGATTTTGATTTGATTTGATTTGATTTGATTTGATTTGATTTGATTTACCCACATCCATAAACTAAAGTGATCTTGGGGATTTTGCTGGATTTGAATATTGCCCGGACTGCCTGTAACCAGCCAATGTATCGTCAGCGTGCACAGTGTTGTGTGGTTTGCATACAGGACCTCCTATTTTATCTCGTCCGTCTCCGATGGGACTAGGAGTCGATCAATCTACCTGGACCGGGCAGGGGGGGAGGGGGGATGGGAGGAAATTTTGCTCTAAAAACTGGAACGACATTTTTCAACCGTTGGCGGGACTCGAACCCACTGCCTGTGGGTTGAAAATAACCATCTTGCCTCTGGACTACCGATGCCCCGATTTCCTTAAGAAATTGTGCAATTTATCTACTGGGTCAGATGTCATGACGTTTACCTACCTACAGCAATGTTCTCTCTAAGGGAGAAAAAAAAGTGCGCACAGTTAAGAAACGTCTGCGCACCAATGACAAACTCAAAACGCACCACAATAAAACTCAATCTTTTTAATTTACACAATTAGAATTTCAATGGTCAAACTTTGCATCACACTCACACTAAAATGTATGCACAAACTACAATACAATTTATAGAGGGAAAATTCTCCTTCAGAGTTTCTGCTGGGATGGTGGCGAGCTTTGAATTCTCTGGCCCAGAAGTCTCTGGAACAGTCTGCCTCAGGAGACCAGACGAAGGAAGCCCTCAAATCCCTAAAAAAATCTTTGAAATACCACCTTTTTTTAAACGCATACCCACCAAACTAATTTTTCCATGCATTGTTAATAAATATCTTAAGATGTATAATATATGTAATTATTTTAATTTGTATTCAACCCCTCCAAACCCATTCAATTTTATTAAAATTATTCTATTTCCGTTTATACTACACAATGTTATACTTTTCATGTATTCAAATC